>JAMKCH010010793.1:0-137688 GCA_023653785.1 Ophioderma brevispina
TATTGTTTTCTAAACAGATTTATCCTTAAATTTACGGAAAATCTGTTTCTTAATTTACGGAATTTTGTTCAGAGTAAGTGGCGTGTCTGCACTAGGCAGCGTGGAAGGTATGCGAAATTCCAGCATTGAAACATGGACAGACAAAAAGCTGATGGTTGATGCTCTTCACACATGATTTTCCCGTTGAGTTTTACCAAGTCTATCCACATTAATTTGTGCACGCAACAGAAATTCAATTTTGATGCAACAAAGTTGGCAATTGCATAACCTAGGCCGATAGCTAAATCCTATGCAGTACATTGATTCGCTTACCTGACTGTGTGTTCAGTGTATGTGTGTTTCTTTATCTTTTTTACACTCCTGAGCGTAATGTTTGAACGTTTTTTTATCAAACCGTATCTAAATTTGGCTAAAATTTTGACTTTCCATACGATTTTGGGGATATTTCTTTATTGCCTTCCACTTTTTGATGCATAAATAATTTGAGATTCTTAATTGAAAATTTTTTTTTTTTTTTTTTTTTAAAACTTTTTACTTTGTGTACTACTTTTTTCATATTATCATTAAAAACTCACAATTTCCTACAAAATGGGCGTCCTTACGAACGACTTTTTTGCCCTTACATGGCAATTCATACCAAGACGCTAGTCTTTGTCAAAGACGCCTCGCATTTTTTTTATCCACCAACCGCGCCGCGCCTAAGGCGTGTGTCGAACGTCCGGAGGCGTTAGGCCGAGCGTAGCGAGGCGTCCCCTTTTGCGCAAATTGTATTTCCCAGTGCAAAGCATACTGTGGAACTACAAAGTAATTTCGTCATTGTAACTTCCGTAAGCACCGCCCAATTACATCGATGACAACCTCTTCAGATACTTGCCAATATCTATGACGCCGCCAGTCAAAATTACCATATCGATTTTGCACGGTCTGATTAGCATACATTCAAAGCAAATAGTTCCCTCGACGAAATTTTGACAGCTGCAAGTGAGTCCGTACGGTATGTGAGAATGGCAGATGGGGCTAGTTGAGCCCAGCTCTGCGAACTAAAGTCCCCAGTAACAGTTATTCCCACCTTCCCTGCACAAACACAATGAATATGAGACTAGACTAGGGCATACGTCAGTCAATTTATCAAATTCGACTGCAGTGCCCCGTTCAAAATTGCCACTCACAGACATGAAATGATTTTGAACATTAAATGATGAATATGACCCGCGTATCATCAGCCACGCAAATGTGGGCTTGGTGCGAACATCCAAAATTCAAAATTCAAGCAGAAATGAAGTCTAGTTCACAAATTCATGCCGAGAATTTAGGGACACGCACCTCCTAGCCTAGACAAGAACTTACCTCTGCAACTTACCATGACAATTGACAAGGCAGGCACTGCCCAATTAAGGCTAAACTCTCGACCGAACCATGGCTGAACAATGCAATGAAAAAACTACGTGTAACAATACTATGGTTCACTACAATGACTGAAATTCACATTTATAGTAAACCGTATCATATCAGTACACGTAGCCGTGGCTTCAAATACGCTCATCCCATATACCCGCACCGCACCGGACTCAGCATAGGCTGCAGCTAGCGCGAATAATCCTCCTACACCGTCACGGGATTCCACACGATGCATTGTCATTCCACCATGAATTTTCACGTCGGGCCGTTTTCACAGCAGCAAGAGTGTTTGTTCGCCATTTAATTTCCCATCGTTGCGTATCCGGGATTCCTCGCTGTCATGGCTGTATTCGCTTTGGGTTTGAATTCGTTACCAAACTCATAATTGTGGTTATTGATCAGGATCCAATAACTCGTATTCTGGGAACTATTTTCAGCGAACGATGACATCATCATTGACCAATCAACGATCGCTATAGTTTCGGCAGAAATATCCCGAAAACAATAAGTACCAAAGAAAAGGAACTATTTGGCGAAAGGCTTTTGAATTACGACTCAGCTTTGAGCTGTCCAGAGAGGGGCGGACGCGGACTCACACAAATTGACTAAATAATCAAAGCTTGATAAAGGCTAACCAAGCCCGATATACATTAAATAACATTTTTTTGCGTTAACCCACTGCAGTAACCACTTCAGAGAACGACGGGGTGCTTTGAAAAAGTGTTTAATATTATGTCGTGTTTGCCTAATTCTTCACGGACCAATACAAAATAAATGCCCATGCTCTAAAGTTTACATCTTAAACTTACATTAAATAACGTTTTTTGATTGTTAAGATGTTATCGGTTTATCAATATACGCAGAATCACCCACCCGGCACTGGAATATGCGAATGATTGTACTGTATAATCCCATTGGTTATATTAGCCAGGTTGATAATCTGCCCTAACTTTAATATGCTTATGAAAATAATAGTTTAGAAACTGCATGTATCTACTTGCTCAAAATTGGCGCGAAAGAAACCCCAATTTATTTCCTCATAAATATTTAAATTTCTTATCATCTTTTCGTTTCATCACGCTTTTTATCCATCCACCTGTCGCAGGGTTAATGGAGTAAATGGTGAAAACTTCAGAGTCACACAGAGGGTGGTAGAACCAATACCTCTTAGGGATCTCTCCGGAAAGAACGAACTACGCCTTAATATTGTCCGTAACATGCCCACACTGGTCCGCAATGAGAACTGGGACAAACACAAGGCAACGAACCAAATCTACGAAGTATCACGATTCCAACTCCTTTCTAGAGTGTCTGAAACTTTTGCCATTGGGGGGGGTCTATTCATCTGCACATGGTTTACCCACTATAATAAAATCATCGAACAGTCTAGGACGTAATACTTTGTACATGATATTCATTGTTGTCTATTTGGCGGTTTTTCTGTATCCGATGTCCCAACTCGTAGGACGATACTTTGCCTTCAATACAGCCACTGAAGTAAGTCATATTATGTCTCTCGCAGCGGTGTGGATAAACTGTCCTCTGCCGTAATCTTTTTTTTAAAGGTAGGCATTGGTGATTCATTGGGTAAATAGAGTACAATAAAATTCATCAGATGAGACAAGTGTCCAATCCCTTACAACTTCTTACGGCGTTCCATTCAATTTAAAGTGGGAGTGGTGAGATGAATGATCGTTTACATTATCAGCCAGTAATTTTGATGTTTTAAAGACATGGCCTACCCTGAGTGAAATTGGATTGATTTGGATATAATTGATCCTTTTGGTGAAGTGCAGATGGCCTAGGTATGGAGAAAATCAGGCGTTTCCTAACCTGCCCATCTGACACACTTTTTTCTGACACACTTATAAATTTGTAACCTTCACGAATTAAAGCACATGTTTATTCCGTTAGGTTTCCGAATTCATAGTGTCAGATGGGTCATGGTTAGGGAAACTCCCGAGAAATCACTCATAGTGCCTTCGCAAAGTAATCTTTTGTACTTCATTCTGCATTCAATGTTGTTTTTTAAACTCATCACCTGTTTTAATATCGACGGGTAAAGTGAATCATATAATCATGGTTATTGGTTGCCTAAATGAGCATGCAATTTATTTATAAATCGACTCTATTAGTACCTCAAACGGAGCAGAGATTTAGGTTTAAATTTAAAACAATCATCAAAACGTTATCAATATTAGGAGTGAACAGAATAAATTGCTAAAACACAATGGAGAAATGTCCAATGAACATTTTTATCATTTTTTTTTATCGTTTGGGGATTTCTTTTCATCTTTTACTTTCCGGGAATGTATACTTTTATATGCCTTCCAATTGATATTTATGAACATATGACAAAGCATGCCTACCCATTGTATATAATAATTAATGGACGCGTGTTTCACTTGTGATTCTTCTCCGGGCTATATTATAGTCCGGTCCCCTTGTAAATTAATAAATGTAATTCATGCGTTTTCTCCTTTCCTCGATCTGATAAAACATTCAAGACCTTTTGTCATGTCATAACTATATGGCATTTCCTGAAACCTTTAACATGAACCCTTGGCCGCTCCCCATTCATGTTCCCGTTCTCCTCCCTATCAGTCAATGTTGAGAGAATGAATGATGTAATGAGGCATAGACCGGAGCAGAGATCTTAGGTGTAAATGTTAAAACAAATCATCAAATTAAGTTATCACGTTAGGAGTGAACGAATAAATTGCTATACAAAATGAGAAATGTCAATGGACATTTTATCATTTTTATCGTTTGGGATTTTCTTGCATCTTTTTACGTTCTGGAAATGTATACTTTTAGATGCTTACATTGATATTTATGAACATATGACAAAGCATGCCTACCCATTGTATATCTATAATTAGTGAAACCGTGGTTTTCACTTGTGATTCTTCTCGGGCTTATATAGTCTGTCCTTGTAAATTAATAAATGTAATTCAATGGCGTTTCTCGATCTGATCAAAACATTCATGACCTTTTCATGTTCTAATATAATGGCATTGCCTGAACCTTACTGTAACCCTTGGCCCTACCCATTCATGTTCCCGTTCCCATTCAGTCAATTGTTGATAGAATGGAACTTATGTAATGAGCATATATGGAGTCGTATAGAAAGCATATTATTGACGGAATGGTAAAGGGTCGATTCATTAGTGGGTCTTAAAAGTGTTCCACTTTTTCCATGGGTAGGTGGGACATAAATCACATTATACCCTTCTCACCCTAATCGTGTTGTCATATGTGCTTTATTCCATTGATGGAAAAAGCAAGAGTATAAATGTTCGAGGGTATATATATAATGCCGTTGTTGGTTTGCTGCCGTTTGATATAATACAAAAATAATGTTCCCCATGGAGAGAGAGGAGGATTACACTAGGTACAATATTATATTCACCAGGTTGAAATCATCACACAGACCAGCTTGAGTTTCCAGCAGTAACGAGATTCAATACAAATAAGAATACGGCGGTCCGGCATATGGAATCGCGCCACAGACCGGCGCTCTACTTAGACCTCTTGCTTCACTTGCATATTACGGTGAGTAAAGTCCTTTTTTTTCACTTGAAAATCAGTTTTTGTAAACAAGTGTGGTATTGTCCTATTGAGAGGAAATCGGTAAAAAGTGTAATGAGCATCAGTGACTTAATCAGCTTCGATAATAAAATGAATATCAAGAACGGTTATTAACCAATTATCGATGATATTGATCGAATGGACTACCAATAGCTTTAATTCATTGCTGAAAATTCTCGAAAAAGCCCGGGTAAGAATTCTTAGACTCCACCGGACCCCTAGTCCACCTACAGCGGTAAAGAATAGGGCACTCGATTCAGTTGAAAACTCTTCACCCAATTCTCTCTTAATGCAAAAGTGTAAATTTTTCACTCTTTTAGAGTGAGTTTTTTTTTTTTTTTTTAAAAGAGTGAAAATTCAAACACCTTTCAGAATACTGTTTTGGTCAATTTAAATCTTGAAATTTATCAAATGATAAAATGATATCATTTTGTCATTATCAAGATAAAATTCGACCCAACAGTATTCTTATAAAGGATAAAGAATTTCACTCCTTTAGGAGTGGGCCCTGGTAGTCACTCTAAAAGAGTGAATCACTCTTTTGCATTTAGAGAGAACAGTAGGTTTCACGCTTTTATGCATTTGCGATTATGGAGCCCGGATTAGACTCCCGGTGGACTATAATCTTCTATTTAAACCGGAACAGAAAGCATATTTGATTATTATTTATATCATGCATCCGGTGGTGGCAAAGAAATCTCGTTAAAATACCGTTTCGGGTAGAAATCTCCGGTGCAATACAATAGTCTTTTTAATATTGTATCGCATCCGGGCCTTTTTTAGTTAGAACGACCTTATTGAACACCGGTATCGTTGATCACGTTTCGTCAGCTTGACTCAACACTCGACGCAGGTTGGTTTGAGTCACCCTGAATTTAAATAATAATAATCTTAAATGGTTTTTTTTCGTATGATACAAAATATAATGCACTCGATAGATAATCTTGTACTCGTCTTCGAGTCGTACAATAGTTTAAATATTTTCCTAGCAATGCAATATAATATTTCCTTGTATCTACTCACAGCCATTTAAATATATAACTATTCTAATTTCAATGCCCGTTTCATATGCCTGACCGTTCTGTGGTCCTTTTTTTCCTCTGTTAAAAGCTTTTCCCCCCTGTCTAGAACAATGATTTCAACTGTTCAAATGGTGAACTCTGTATTAAGATTATCTACGATGTGATGGAGTTAACAACTGCAATGAACTTCAGTGATGAACTGGATTGCTACTATGGTTGTACTTTCTTTTCAATTTTAATATACTCCTGTGCACAAATATCCCTTCTCCGCTCTGATGCACATGCGGCAGGCGTGAACAATATAACATTTCTGTCTACCTTAGTAGCGGCTTTCGTGCCGTTTCCAAATACACCTGTCGAAGAATTCTTTTCCTCTCCGTGCATAGTCTCAGATTCAGCTCTGTCAGGCTAGCTGCAGGGTGAAAAAAATTGACCCTGATTATGTCCGCCATTTTGAATTTATAAGTAACCTATATCTCACATATGTGGTATCATTATCATTAATTTGCTGGAAAGATCATTCACATCGGTAATGTATAGACCGAGCAACAGTCGTTTGAATCAGGCAATCGGTTTTGTGCTCTGTCCACGGATTCACATTCAAATGAATGGGGTGGGGGCGAAGCAAATCATGTCCAGAAGAAAATCGGGCATTTATTGACTGCAGAATATATGTTACGCTATCTAACCCCTCAAAATTCAGTCCTATTGTACCATCGATGCCCTCTAAGCGTTTCTACACCCTTCATCACTCATAAAAATCATATAAGAATAAATTAATTTGACATGTATCAGTTTCTGGAATAGTTGACTGAATCATACCATATGAAGGAACAGACATTTTGGTGACAACCTTTTGAGGTTTAAAGTATTGTCTATATTTGTAGACAAAATATGCCACACCTTGAAAAAAAAGTTTCAAATAAAACTTGCCATGATCACTGGCTTTTAATACCTTTAAGAATAACCACGTCCTTTACCGAACATATACGTACCATATCATCATTTTTGGGAGTCATTTGCTTAGTTGTTTGCCGTGCATTCAAATATGAATCCGTGGATAGGGAGGAAAGCTGACTACTTGATTCAAAAGACTGTAGCTTGGCCTATACTTAACCGATTGGAATTATCTTTGCAGAAAGGAAAATTTAAATAATTAATAGTAAATACCATAAAACCCCCAAATTTTAAAAAACAAAGTATTAAAAATTCAAAATGGCGGAAACAATCAGGGTCAAGTTTTTTTTTACTCACCCTGTAGTAGAAGATAATACATTTTAGGGTCGTACACGCACCACTCGAAAGATTGAAGATTCATAATAATTGAAGCAAAGAAATATACAATTATCAAATGGAACATTTATTACCTATAAAATGCATAAAATAAGTGGTTGAGTTGCACAGAGGTATACTATTTTAGAGTGCCCGTGTCATGCATGATTAGAGAGTCCTAGGGTGGAGACTCCCACAGTTTATCATTCTATTTTGTGTGTGTATGTGTTATTTGAAAACTAGGCTTTCTTTCTTAAAACAAATTTCAGTAACTTTAATTATTTGAATTCAACGTTTCTGCTGAAAAAATGTGTCAGCATTAAAAGGACAACCATATTTAGAGAAAGGTTAAATAAAAAATTAAATTGATACACTCCATGTTGATCTGTTGTGCACAATATCTAGTATAAAAACCCACTACTCTTGTGGTCAGGTGCAGAGGTTGTGCTACTCGGGGCGATAGGCTTGATTAATTGCTTTAAGTTTTCTTTTTTATCTTCGCTGTAAAGAACTATCAAATTCTTGCAAATGCAAGAAAAAAGCCTGACAGATTGAACAAGACGCTCTGCCTGAGTTGAACTTATTTAACTTTCTAGTGGAAGCATGGAACATAGGCTAGGTATGTTTGGAGGCCACAAATTACGTGCTTGAAAGAATGAATTATTGCCATGGTATTGCTATATCTTTTGTTTTAGAGAGGGGGAATATGTTCCAATTCTCGCACGATTTCTGCGTAATGTGATTTGTGCATTATTTGTATCAGACGTGTGAACCAATGAATGAAGTTGGTAGAGCGCCTTGAACAAGGCTTCCCCTTCGTCAGATAATTAATGCCAATGATATTCTTTGCAAGAACAATAACAAGTTATTTTCATCTTATAAACATACAGGAGAATGTGCTCCAAATCAATTCAAGTGTAACAACGGCAGCGAATACGGCTATTGCATTGATAGAGATCTAAAATGTAACAAAAGGGATAACTGCTATGACGGCGAAGACGAATGGGATTGTGGTAAGTTTCTCAGTAACAGTATTGGTGTGCTTTTTTTATTCAGGTCACTTCAATAAATCTTTTCGTCTGAGAGGTTTTATGATTTTTATGTGGCCTAGATTGAGGTGAACATGTTTACATGGCCTCAACAGAAGATCGATTGCCATTCATACGATAAACCCATTCTTTGATGTGAACCAGTAACCTAATGATGCACAATAAGGCTTGGCTTCAAACCTCAGCCCCCGGTTACCGGACGGTTCACGGAGGTTAAACCGGATTTTTTTGTTTAGAACAACCAACCGCGTCCAGCCGGAAAGAACCGGTTGATACCAGCGAGCAACCGGTGGCCACAGAGTTGGAGTAATAAAAGGCTAGAGGTCGGACGTCCATCTTGAATCGGCGAGCTCACTGGTGGACGCTTAGATGTTTACCGCCCAAGCCCATTACAACTAAAACTAACGGCACGGAAAAATGCACTTTCTCGTTGATTTCGCCAGGCACCCCTCGAATATAAAATGATCCTTTGATATCCAAGAACATCATCAGGCATGCGGTTTATTCAGAAAGTTTACCGTCGCAGTGATCAAGCACGGTGTCTTTTTTTTTTCAGATTTCCAAAATGGCTTCCAAAATAGCGTGGGCTATAGCATGTTCGTAGTTGCTACGGAGTTGCTATGACGAATGTGACGTATTTAACACATTAGTAGTGCACAGTTGTAATATTTTAATTAGTATGGAACTTTGACTCGGTAGGTGCGAAAAACAGCGTCCGCCTGCGAGTTCGTTTGACAGTATTATTGGTAATCAGCGAATAAAGCGTGTTCATGCCCATCCAAAAGAATAACCGGAACAGTCCAGAGGCCTTGCCGGTGGCTGAGTTTTGAAGCTGCCCCTAACCACACGTGTTGTATGGCATGTATATGCATATAGAGCGTGGTCGTGACTATAGTGTGATTGTTTATTCGTATCACTTCATTAAAAGTTTCCGACGATTCCATTTATTCTGATTGCGATTATCTAGGAAATCAATACAACTTTCGCGAGGGGAGGCCAACAGTTACTCATGGCCTCACATGAAGACCGATTTCTATTCATACAATTTAATGTTTTTTTTATGCGACTAGCACCTACGTGCCACGTAATAAGATACGTTGTCCCGGCAATTAGTCCAAACAAATCACATGTCTTATAAGCGCGGGGAATTCAAATCTTCATTGTATAGAATGTGTCCTGTGTCCTAATGATTTGTTTGAACCGATTGCTGGGGCAACGAATCTTATTACGTGGCACTTTTACGGCGAATTGATATACATAGTGAACCATAAAAAATTGTGCATGAAAAACACAAAATTTGACCCTGACGAGCCCGCTGACGAGGCTGTGAATCACAAGATTAATCATATTTATAATTTATCCTCACAATATAACTTCTGTGTGTAGCTTTAATGCATTAGCCAAAGCTAATTGTTTGAATTGACTTCTGTTTTCTTGTTGTTTCAACAGAATGTAAACCATCAAGTGGAAATGTTTAGAACAAGGGGCTTGTATCCGAAGATATCAAGTATGCGACAAAGTTCTAGATTGTAACGATGAAACGGATGAAGTAGACTGTCGTGAGTAAATAACCTTTGAGCAAATATGAAAATTCAGTAGGATAGAGAATCGCGTTTGAAAATATCTCTGTACCAGCACCGTAGAAAAAATACAATTTAAACAAATTCTTAGCGATTCTTTTACACACACGCGCGCGCGCAAGCACACACACACACGCACACACACACACTCACAACGCAGACAGGCACACTGACACACGCAGACACACACAAAACCATTTAAAGGGACATGATGGCATGAAAAATTGTTCAGACATAATGAGAGGAACCGGCCATACTGAAATCACTTCCACATATTTAAAAACAATTTTGGTTTTTACATTTGCAAAAAAAAAGGGGAAACGTAAGTAATATTAATTTCCATGTAAGCTTTACTTCTCAACTGACATTCCTGCCATCATTTTATCAAACTTGAAAAAAATGCAGTCATCAGCTCACAGACCCTTGCTATTTTTGTGTGCTAATCCTAGCTAATCCCCCTTTCACTTGTCAGATCAATATCTTACTACATGTCCGAATCCCAGTCAGTTGAATTGTGTCACAAAACATGCTACAGACAAAGGGATGTCAACACCCTGATTTTCTGTGGCAGGAATTTGCCACCAACTGCCAGGAACTCTTGCTGCTTTACATAATGTAAACATCCAATTGTTTTCAAATTTGTTCAGTAACTTAAAGGGTCTATTTCGTTATGTCTGAATATTTTTTCATGCCATTGTGTCCCTTTAACATGACTTTGACTTCTATTCTTTGATTTTTTTCAGCTTATGGGGATTACGGAGAATGTTTAAACGGTTTCCAATGCCCGACAGAGGATGTTTGCCTAGCTAATGTATTGAAATGTGATGGTATTGATGATTGTGCGAACGGCGAGGATGAAACGATTGAAACATGTGGAATAGGTATGTATTAGAAGACAAAATAAGGTTGTACTTTAAGAGCCATTGATTTGATTAAACCACAAACTATTTATCGCTGAAAGTGGTTGGTCAATCCGTAACTTTCTTTGACACTATGCCACTTTTGTTGTCGATACAGACATCGGCACGGTTCAAAAGTGTTTACATGCTTCAAAAAGTATTTACATGAGTAATAAACCCCTCAAAGCGTTTGGAAACTTTTGTTTGTTATTTATATCTCAACTATTTGAAGCCATGTTTGTTTAGTGTTGTAGATCAGTAACGTAAGCTTGTGCAGCAGGGCTTTGGGTACAATTTTTTTTCCGAAAAAGATGTATAATCAGCCATTTTTTTCTGAACTAATGGGATCTGCCCCCGGGTTTGCTCCCAGCCCCCAACCCCTTATCTTGAGCATTCTGGACCCACAAAGTGTATTTTCTCAGCTTTACAATTATTAGTCAAGCTACAGACCTTGTGACCTTGTGTTATTATATCATTAATATAAAAGGCTTTCAAACGGTTTCTAGACTATATTGTCCTGCTGATTCTGAATCTGGTGGGTGCCAGATGAAAAACCTTGAGCTGTCCAAACATCCATGGTGACCAATCAAGGAACCACGTAATTAAGAAATTCAAAAGATAAAACATTTGATATTTTGTACTTTTGACCGAAGAATGGTATATATGCTATTTTGTAGCAATCAGTGTATTAACCCTCGTCTACCGAAGGGGGGGGGAGGTTTTTTTCCCCGGCTTGCTAAAACCCCCTGTTTTGGTGCCAATTATTTAATGTAATTGCCATTGGACTCTTCCGCTCCTTATTCATCTAAAAACAAATCCTGTCACAGGGTAATCACAAAGTGATGGGGGGGGGGCATTGGTCCTCCTCTTTCCATTGATACCAAATGAGTACCAACATGCCTAGCATTACGTTACAATGACATCATAAAGTTCGCATGTCAGCAAATCTGCCAATTTCCATAGACACACTGTGAAAATTCAATTTTTCGCCAAAAAGGTTAGGAAAATCAGATTTTCATGCGGTTTTTTTATTCTACTTGATGGGAAATGACTAGTTTATATAATGACACCATTTTAGAGCTAAAATAAGGTGTTTGAGTCGCTAAAACCTGCGAAATATCAATTTTCCACTCTATATTCAGTATTTTCGTACGTTCCTCAAAATATGACGTCATGGTGACGTCATAATGGGGATGTTGGTACTTATTTTGGTAACAATGGAAAGAAGAAACTATCCTTTGGTAACAACTTTACAGGAATCGGGTGTTCAGTAACGAAAATCACAGGGGGTGGTAACCACTCCCCTTCGGGAGTTTTGTTACAAAAAATGGCTCAGGTAGACGAGGGTTAATTAAGACCATTATAAATCTCTTTCAATAATTTGATAATCGAATCAATTAACCATCCAAGATGGCTCAACCACATGGCAATAATTCATTACTAAGTCTAGTCTAGAGCTATAGTATCTATAACTATAACTCATTCAGAGGAGTTTAAGTATCATAAGATAATCAAAGTGGTTGATATCTGCAAGATGACATCCTAGATGGGTGTCCAATATGGCTGCCAATGTTATTAGTAAAAGGTCAGTAACTATCCATTCACGTTTTAGGGTAACGATATATTTTTGTGGTTGGTGAATACACCCGATCAAACTTGTTTGATTCGACCTGGCTGTCAAACTTTACCAGCTGGTTTTGATGATAATCAATTGAAATATTTTGCAGTATACATGTTACAACTTTTGTTCGATTTGACTTCCAAATTGGCCAGTGACGCCAGGGGTTTACTTGAAGTAAAACAGAGATAAATAGGGATATGCCAAGGAATATCACATTGCAAAATGGATTTAGATTTTAATAGATACTTATTAAGAAATGAAGCAGTCATTCCGCCAATTACTACATAGCTGGCCAACAGAACCCCCCCCCAAGAACCCCCCCCCCCCCAAAAAAAGGGCCTCATCTATATCCAATACCTGGTGATAAAGTATGGCAACTTATCATCACTTCTTCCATTTCATGGCTAATCATCTTCAATGCAGTCATTCTTTTATTCTGTTATTCTTGATGGGATACATCCCTGAATATTTCGAATATTTCATTAGCTTCGTACAGATCCTTTTCGTACAGATTGATTTTTTGAACATTAACCGTTTATAGTATGTATTTTAATTATAGCATGCAAATGTGTATTGCTTAAAAAACACAACAATGTGCGTGGCTGTTAAAACCACTCGCCTACAAGTCGAACAAATCCTATTTGCCTCGAATCCACTGAATATATACGGTCAAGCAATTGAAGGACTATAAATTGAAATAATCGAATGCAAGAATCGAATGAAAATCGATCAGTGTTTAAGGACCTTTGGTTGGATGATCACTTCCAACAATCCAAGTAAGACTAATTAAGTATCATTGAGTCGATATAAATCAAAATATCCCAAGATGGATGCTAATGGATGCATAAAACCTCCCAAAACAAAGACTTGCATATCTCAACACTATTAGTGATCAGATATTTCGCCGAAGTTCCATGGCCAGCCATATTGGGCACCCATCTTTGATGGCATCTTGTATGTATCGATTACTCTGATTACCTAATGGTATGTAAACTGATCTGCTTGACATATAGGTATATAATGTACACAACCATTGAAGCACTAGTTTAGATAAAGTTGTGACGTAATGGCCATCTAAATGTATCGAAAGCCATCTTGGATGATATTAATGAAAAAGAATTGATTGAATATATTTTTAAAAATTATTTCTTAATGTTTTAATTAATTTCTGGACTGTCAAAAAATCAGGATGGATACCAAGTTACCAATCTGCAGCCAAAAGTAGATCCCGATCAGACAGTTTATTGTAATTGTGGCCATAGGCAATTCGTTGGTTACGTAATCACATGTTAATTTGTCACAACGAATGTTGTAACTAGACAGACTCAAAAAGAATAACCTCTGAGGGTGGTTTTAGTGTTTTGGTGGCCATTTTCATTAATGTGGTTTAATGTTTTGCATTTCTACAAAATGCTGAAGGTTTTTTCGTCTTGCACCCATGGGTTTCAAAATCAGCATAAAGCTGGTCTAGAATCCGTTGAAAAACATACTACTACTAAAAAAAACAGCTCCGTCTCTCTGTCCGGCTATGCATTTCGTTATGATTGACATATGGGGCTCTTTTGACATGAAAGTAGGGGAGGACAGTGGAGCGCTTGTTTCAGGATTTACAAAAGTGACCCAAATGGACAAGGGAATCTGCAGGTTCATTTGTGTCGAAATGCCTTATGACCACCAAATCTTAGTCAAAAGGACCGGACCTGGCACAGACAACAATTTGGAGGTCAAAAGTCATGTAGATGTCATCCAGCCATTGGCATGTCAGCCAGATAATCTCGAAAGCCGGGTGACCGCCTAGTAATATAATATATTATACATTAAATATAATACATGTATTATAAGTTCAAAGTGCTACGTCGGCACGGGTTTTATCCCTAACGTCCTGACAAAAAAGGGGGGGTTAGATCTAGGGGCAGTTTCCCACTAAAAACAAGGCAGGACACCGCTCCGTGATTTTGGAAAAGTGGCAAAAATGGAATTAAGGGACGTTTTATCACAGGGTTCGGCCCTGATCATTTATTGCATATCCGCCATTTTGGATTTTTGCCAAATTTTCCTAGATTTTGTGGATTTCGAAAACAAAGACGATTTGTTCAATTTTTGGAGACTTAAATTAATCCTTATTCGAATATCTTTCATATAAAACATGTCAATAACTTGTCTTCCACTTAATATTCCTCTGATGACTATTTTAAGAGCATCTGAAAAACAATAGCTTCACGGCCGCCATCTTGGGATTTTCAGCCAAATTTTCATTGATTTGCTACTTTTGTTGCATTTTCAAACCATGGACGAATTGATTTTCTAATTATGTAGCTCAAAAGTAATACTATGACAATTATCTTTCATATAATACATGTTAAATCTTCGATTTAGTTATCATTTTTGGAATAATTCATCGAGTTGTCTATGTACACGAAACCCTGTGTTATATATGACGCTAAAAATTAAGCAGCATAGGCAATTGTTGTTGTTTCCCATAAGGTGACCCATCTGACCCATTGTTTCTTACACACTTATGAATTCGGAAACCCTTCACCCAATAAACCACATGTTTATTCCTTTAAGGTTCCCGAATTCATAAGTGGGTCAGATGGCTGATGTTACGAAAACACCCATTTTTACCTGTGGCTTTTGCCGTACACGTACTCACTGCTAAAGACCCCCAAAAAGTAACGCAGCATGTCTAAATACCCCCATAAGTTACAAACCATTTGTCTATGCACGAAAACATAAAATGATATCAATAGTCTGTTTTGTTTTGCAAATTTTGACACCTTTCTTGCTCCATTGTGATCAATATCGCCAACACAATGTCCATTTTACGAAAATGTGTCTTGCAATACACAACCATACATCAGGCCATGCATTAATGACACACACTTCACGGGAAGAATGCGGTCTTTCACTGAATGGCAATCAATATGGCTATACCTTTTATTGCAACTTTTAAAAACGGACAGATTTTCTTATAATGGGTATTGTGTTGGCAATATTGATCGCAATGGGGCAAGACGGGTATCAAAATTTACGGAAGAAAACGAACTATTGATATAATTTTATGTTTTCGTGCAAAGAACAATGGTTTGTAACCTATGGGGGTATTTGGACATGCTGCGTTACTTTTTTGGGGGGGTCTTTATTTCATTGAGTGGTATTTTAGTTCGATTTATGCAAAGAACGCGCTGTTGCACAACATTTGATGTGTTCATTTTTAACGATATGCTTTATATTACATTGACTTAAAAGTAAATGATATATATCATACAGCGAATATATATCGATGTTCATTTAGCATACCTCTTGCTTATTTTTTATTTATTTTATTAAGATATTCATCTTTTACATAATTGATTTTAATGTGTATCCATGCATTATTTTTTTCTCTCTCATCACGTTTCACTTTGAAAAATTTCATAATGCTTTAGGCATTTGATGACGATATGCCTCATATAAATGCATTATACAATTAACAGCCATTATCATTAGCTATATTCACTATTAACGGACATTATCTACGTAGTTATATCCATCGTCATTAACGTCAGCCAAATAAGTGTGGTTTTGACCATTTCTTAAATTACCAATCCCTATATTTATATTAAATGATAGACACAGCCAAATCAGTTTATCGGTCATTGGGCGTATATTGTATGCCATGCTGTTATTTACGACCCGTGAGGGAGAATATTAGATGATTCTGGTTGCATTTTATGTACTCTTTAATTGTACCCAAAAATAAAAGTGAAATTACATCTCCTAACCAAAATAGCCACAGTCGAATAACACGCATTTGTATAAAATGGGTTTCACAAACAATCGAATACGTATTCGACAGCTTTGCGTGTCCAAGTATCTCAAAGCACACAGATCAATTGTGAACGAATACGTATTAGCTGGGACAAAGATTGTTACTTCAGTGATCAAAATCGGTGAAATTTACCTTTCTATACTTCATGAGGGATTGGTCATGTTATTTCACATTTTAATTTTTGTGTTAATTATGTTACTTTGTACTTATTGAAACCTACGGTCTGTGCGTCGTGAAAAACAATTATCCAAGTTTTGTAGTTTTAACATTTATACAAATACTCCAAATGTATAATTTTTTATTGGGGGGGGGGCATAGTGACATTAACCCTCGTATTACCAAAGGTGAGGAGTTACCACCCCATTCCCTCTGTGCGCAAAAACGTTAAAAACTTTCGTTAAGTCTTCTGTATAATTATTTCACATCCTTCGGCTAATTTTGGCGAAACAAATGTGAAGGTAGTGGTTCTACTACCTCTACTATATAGTCCAGAGGGTAAAGACCCGTCTGGAGCAAAATCGTGCACTTTGTGATAGAAGTATAGCATTTGGTACATGCTTAATATGGACCATAACCAATTATTTAAAAACGGGACCCCGGCTAGATTTGACCTGTGGCGGCCGTGGTGACCGTTTTTCAAAATTGCTGCCAATCACATTTTCGATGTCTTATATTTGGGTTAATAACACTGATTTTTGTGTCTATACCCATGTTTTGAATGCCAAGGTATTCAAATATGACAATTTTTAAAAATATATTCTGTCAGGTATTTTGTTTTCCAATATGGCCGCCAATTTGCACTAAAACTGACATTTTTCTTCATACCTAGCTTAAAAATATATTGACTAGATTTTGGTGTCTATACTTATGTTTTAATGATCAAGAAATCCAAATATGATGCAATATCTCGTGTCAGTCCTTGTGTTTTCCAATATGGCAGCCTTTTTGAGTTAAAATAATGACCATTTACTTTTAGGGAATAGTCGGACTATTAACTTTTGAGATGTTATTAAAGCATTTGCTAGATAATCGCACTATATACACTTAACAAGATTCCTGTAATTCGTAAACTAAATGAAAAAAAAAGTACTACTGGAAGCCGCCATTTTTCAAATAAAGTGTAAACCATGGTGACGTAAATTAGATTCTTGTATTGCAACATCAACACTGATCTAAAATCGGTCAAACAACAATGTATACAGCTGAGTGTGCTGTACAATGATTGGAAAGTGAACCATGCAAAACATACAGGGCAGGTCTGGTACATAATGTTGATTCACGTTGATCTCACCGCGGTACAAACAATTTGAAAATGGCACCTCCTAACGGTTGCTATTTGTAATTTATTTAAATACAAAACTTGTCTGAGGTGTAGACATACCAATCATCACTAAACATATCAATAGATATTGAATTTTGTCTAATATCGCGATACAACATACTCCTATTTTGTGTCTATACCTTAATTATACCTCAGTTGAATATCATGCCTGTTAGCACTCAAGTTGTGTTCATAGAAAGGTCAAGTTTCATTCAGATCCATTACACTTGCAGCGTTGTTTATTTCAAGACTATACCGTCCTCCCTCTGCATCCTTTGGTACACCTACAACTGATGATTGCATGATACGCTAGTCCATTTTAAAGAATCATCAATTACATCTTGCACTTTACATTGGACGTCTCGAAAGTCTACTGGATTTGGCAACTCTGGTACTGTGATTGTTTGACTCCATACATGACCTGTCACGCATCCTTCTCAAAATAGATGCTAGGCTAGTGCATCTTGTGTTAGTGCAATATTTCCAATCTCTATGCCTTTTTGAGTGAATAACCTCTGCCTTTTACTAACGATGCCTACATTAACAGCTACAGCACGCTGGGAATGGAGTCTGTGAAAGACTCAAAATCGAATGCTTGGCCACCAGACTTTCGATCTTATTAGTAATGTATACAAATCATACTAATTTTTCCTCGTTTGAATGTTTTTATTAGGAATTATTACAATCAGTACAATAATAAGTCTTTTTAATATACAATTTCTGTTTGGTCTTTTGATCATAGAGGCTAGTTTAAATAAACCATAATACACGTTTACTTTACTAATATTCGTGTATTATGGGCGGTAGGGTTGTTGTAACAGTTCGATTTCGTGTAGAGAGTGTCACGTTTGTACATAAATTTGGTTGCTGATCCATTTATTGTACCCGTCCTCGCAGATTTTCTCCGAGATCTTCGGTTTCCTTGTACATCTAAAATTGGATTTAATTACCTCTCTGAATTTACTGAATTTATTGGAACAGCTCTAGAAGCACTTCGGTAGATATGTCGCGCTTTATTAACATTTAATATTAAAATAGGCACAAATACTAAGGCTAACGGTTCAAACTCACTACTATATGACACCAATGAAATAGATTTCATCACAAAAGGTTCCAGCGCTTGGAAAATAAAGATGCGCGTTTGGTGTTCGTATGCGGTCGTGTTCGTCATAACTGTTGATCACTCTTCATTGGTTACCTGATACGAAAATCCTTCTTTATGTGTAAAAGTCTCTTCACGGACAGGCTCCATCATACCTTACTGATGGTCTAAATGTGTATAATGTGTTGGATAGTAATTTAGATGGTACAAGACGAAGGCTGCGGTCTTCTTCTGATGTTACATGACTTGTTATTCCTCGTACCAAGCGTAGATTTAGCGACAGATCATTCAACGGAATTGGTTCTAGGCTGTGGAACAAGCTTCCTGTTAACATTAGAGAGGCACCTTCCATCAGTGTCTTTAAAGGTCCCAGGGAATGAGATGATAAACCTACTCTAAATCTTTATGGGACATTCCATTACAATAAACAGGGCCAGAAAAAAGAAAACACTATCAATGACATCATTAGTGAAACTATTGATTTTCAGTCAGTGTAATGAATACATTCACACTAGTCACCTGAAATTTTCTATTACTCTCTGAAAAATCAGTTTCACTAATGATGTCATCACCAACCCAAATATTGAATGCTTTCTAGTCCCTCCTTGTAGACTTGACACAAACCACATCAATTCTATTTGCATTTCCTGGGACCTTTAACGGCCCCCTCCGAGGGCCCTAAACATACAGATGTCTGATGGTCCCTATGCCGTGGAACAAGCTTTCTGTTAACATAGAGAGGCACCTTCCATCAGTGGCTTAAAGGTCCCGGGAAATGGAGATACACCCTACTCTAAATCTTTATGGGGCATTCCATTACAATAACAGGGGCCAGAAAAAAGAAATCACTACCAAGTGACATCATAGTGAAACTATTGATTTTCAGTCCATTGTAATGACTACAATTCAAACTAGTAACCTGAAATTTTCTATTACTCTCTGAAAAATCAATAGTTTCACTAATGATGTCATCACCAACCCAAAATATACTGCCTGTTCTAGTCCCCATCCTTGTAGACTTTACACAAACCACATCAATTCTATTTCATTCCTGGGACCTTAAACGGCCCCTGCCGAGGGCCCTGAAAACATACATATTTCCTATGTTTAGATTTTTGTTACTTTGGTAATGTGTGTCTTTTTCCTTATATGCGTAGTCAAGTTGTATATTCATTTCGTACTTTAAGTATGTGTTGTAAGGCGCTGTGTTCTCTTTAAAGCTCCATCTACATTATTCTTTTGATTTCATATGTATAAAATCGCACTTTTTTAGGTACCGCTTGGGGACGAGGCCTGTGGATCATGATTTTTCCTTTTAATCTTATTATTGCCATAATTGGTTTAGTTGGCCTGGACACATAGGTATATACGCAAATATAATTCAGTTGATTATTTTTAACAAAGATATTTTGGTGTAAATATAGGCGGCCATATTGGAATAAAAGCCTGCAAAAAGATATTCTTAAAAAATAATATATTTGGATTCTTTTACCCTGACACATAATATTATACACAAAAATCAATTGTTGATATCAATTATTTTATGCAAAGCTATAACAAAGTACCAGTTTTAGTGTACATTGGCGCAATGTTGGAAACCAATGATTGACACAATATCTTTAAAACGTACTTCATATTAGATTTCCTACCCTTGAAAACAGCATAGACACAAAAGTCAATCTCGTATCAATTTATTAACAGGCGATAATGAGGCATGAACTAAAAATGGCGGCCATTTTGAAAAAGGCCATAAGGACCGCCACAAGATCAAATCCAGCTGGGTTCCCGCTTTGAATAGTTTATTATATTCTCATATTAAAATGTGGCCAAGTGTCCTATTTCTCTCACAAAGTGCACGACTTTTTGCTTATTCTCTGACTAATAAACCCATTAATTTAATTCAACATTCTGATTGGTCAGTTTACTGCCCTTATTCTGCAATAATGAGCCACCCCCTAAATGGATTTTCTTATCATTTATTTTTCATTTCAGCATAACAAAATCACATAAATAAGGCATATTAACTTAACACCTATACACAAACAAACAAAATAATCAATTTTTTAGGTAAAATAGAAATAAGGTTTTGTAGTATCAGCTATGGGCTCAGAATGTCTCCTCGGCGGGAAAAATAAAAATAATGGGCTGCCATTATTTTTTTCCGACTTCGAGAATTATTCGCCTATAATTATACTGCATTACCCATTTAGTTCTTAGTTTCGTTTGTTAAATACTGTGCACTGTTTGGCTTTAAAAATTTATATGTTGATTAAAAACTAGTCATTTCCATACATCTGGTTCCCAAAACCCGCATGAAAAATCCATATTCCGACCTTTTTTATGCAAAATTTCATTTTTTTCATTTTATACGTGATGTGTGTCTGTGAAAATGCAAACCTGTGCCACTTGGTGAATTTGACGTCATTTGTGTGACGCCATACTTGGTTATGTTGGAAGCAGTAGAAAAAGGTTGTGGGACCAATGCTATTCAACGGGTATTATACCAAATCGAAATCATCTATTGCTGTATAATATGAATGCCGGGTTTTAACACCCCACCCATTAGTAAACCGTGTTACAAAAAATAGACTTGTAAACAATATTGTGAAAAGTTGATTTCTTTGATGTAACTTGGCTTTCTCCAAACTAAAAATTATAATATATAGATAATTTGCAACTACGTATTTTTGAACCATCAACAAAGTTTCGTTATGAGGACTACACGTTTCGTATAGTCCAAATTACAAAAAAATAGGGACTCAAATTACTGACGGATAAGAATAGCACAGGAGGGGACATAACTCAAATTTCACATGAGTCGTAACATGAAGCGTGTTGTATTCGTGTTCCAAACAAATCAAACAAAATATGACATTAGTCAGTCCTTTTCAGCTGCTGTTTGTAATTTAGGTGCGGTTTGTAATTTAGCTGCCGTTGTATGACCCTTGACCAACGTACGTGACAACCTTTTCAGGTAACGGTACGTCATTGGACAGATACGATCCTGCGAATCCGCATCTAGCGTATTGGACCCATACCACAAAGATCACATAACAATCTAGTAGCGTTCACGATTATGCTAGCGAAATAGGACCGTCCGGCAAATTTTCCATCCTGCATAAGGCCTGAGAGGGACTCTTGTCCCGGCGTTGGTGTTTTTTGGGGTGGTGTTTTATCTACCATCAACGTAACACCCCTGGGGACCCAAAGAGCTCAAGACACTGTACTTAACGAACCTGAAACACAAGTTCTAAGCAAAAAATTCGCCATGCGCACTCCTTTCCTGCCTGTTTGGCTACACATGTAGTGTTAGCCCGGGGCCAGTCCTTCATACAGTATCATCCGTGTCCAAGAATCCACGTAAAAAAGTGTGTTTTTTTCAGAATCAGGCACGTTACGTACGTAACCGTTAAAAGGGTCTAAAAATCACCCAATTCAATAAAAGGGTATATTTTCTAAATGATGACTTACGCAATAGGGTCCCATATTGATTTCAGTAATATTTTTTTTTTAAAGTCTGTTCGGCAAGTCTGTACTTCCCTTCAAACCCGGGCCTTCAAATACCCAATTTCCAAAAATTTCCCGCTACGCACGGTAAAGAAATCGGTTCACCTGATTGTTTTAGTGCAGGCCTATCCTGGTTTGAAAATGACTACTCTTTTTGTGATTGCCTGATCATCGCTGCCAATTTTTTCTTATACTTTTACGCCATGAAGCGGACAACATTTTACCAATTAATTATATTATCAATTTATGGAACCGAAGTTGAACATAACAGGTTATCTCGCGTTTGCTGCTAGCCTCTGTTGGCAGGGTTGCCGTCCTTTATAACACCCCGTGTCCATGTGATGATTGTTTCTTATGTTGAGCTATGTCCCATTACGATCGCTGCTCGGTGGCGACCTCTTTGTTTTATCATCTCCAGCTTCTCATTTGGTGTGTGACGGCCATCTGTGGAGGTCATAATGTCCAAAAATTAAATTTTGTTTCCATGTGTGTAGTTTGTTTCACCCGGTGAAATCCCAATTCTTTCTGTGTCACCCATGTTTTGGTTTGGTTTTCCTTTGAGTACTTTCCATTCTTTGTTATCCGTTGTTCTGGCTACTGTCCCTCTGTTGAGTGCTCAGCTGCCCCAACATTCTTTCTTTTCATGTCTTGTGTGTTAATCTTTGTTGTCTAGTGGTGGTGCTTCTGTTAGTGATTTTGTAGTTAGTGTTATCCTGATGGCTGAGAAGGGATGGATTTTTTGTGGTGTGTTTTATTTTGTGGTCCGAAACTTTGTTTTATTTTTAAGACTGCTGGCAGTGGTGGTATTTGGAAAGTGGAGGGAAGGGAACGGTGGGTATGTATTTTAGGAATGGCAAATTAAAGATTTTTTTGAGTAAAAAATTTTTGGAGGTTAATTAGTATAAATTATTGCAGTCAGGGGGATGGTTTTTTCTGATAAAAAAACCAAAAAAACAGAAAAAAATTTGTACAAAAGAACAATTTTAATTTTTTGAAACTACCATTAGACCGCACACTTTCAACAAAGATTCTTTCAACATGATCGCTTGGTACATGTGTGCAAGTTAGTTTTTTTCTTTAATTTAATATAAGCTTAGTCCAGATATTGTAGAATTTAGGTATGAGTTAAGATTTTTTGAATTTACGTAGAATTGTTTTTAATATGTGCACTAATTTTTGGCATCTTCGGTGTCTGGGCATTTTGTGTATATAGAGCCCCGCCCGCTATTTGCATTTTGCACATAGTTTATGTACCTCAAAATTGTTAACTCTTGTTGGTTCTATGGGTGGCTGGGGCGTTGCTGTTTATATAGCCCCACCCAATCTCACCCGAAATACATGTTTGAAATGGTTTGACCTTTGATTAATTTGTGTACGGTAGCGAGTACCTGGGTCAAAGGTTGGTTCAGACTTGAAAATTTATGTTGACAGGTCAACTATGGACATGCATTGGCAGAACTCAGAAAATTTATTCATACTCATCAAATTGGGGCATTAATGGAAAAAAAATTAGGCTATTTTACCCACAAAATGTACGATCATAAAGTCTGGTCTGGGTTATGGCAAAGCCTAAAAACTTGCCTTTTGCAGTCCAAGTCTTTCCTGACGTGTTTGCAGGGCCGGTTGTCAAACACTTCATTTTGGGGCGTGGCACTCTACATGGACTGATAGTAAAGTCTACGCGTGTGCGAAAATGCCCCCATTTCATATTTGGTCGTGATTTAAATTCTTATCCCTTTGGAGTCCGCGGCATTTGTAGGCTTACAAAATTTGCAGGCATTGGATTTTCAAACTATCTATCTGTCATTTTTTCATGTGTACAATTTGTTAGAGCCTTCGATGTTTTTTATCTTTGCCATATCTGCTTCTGATAGGACCACATAGTGGCGCAATATGGGTGTGGCGGCACCCGGGAGTTGTGAGAGGACCTCCCAACGGTATTCTTTGAGGTGTTAGTGTTTATTATATGAGTATGCTGTACGATTGGCCTAGAATAGAACGTTTCTACTGCCGAGGTCTTAAGATGAGCACTGATCTCCTCCGCGGTAACCCTTTCGAGGCCTGTGCAGTTGGAATGCCACGTCGTGTTTATGTTTTATTGTTATCTTAGGGAAGACACCCCACTGTTGGTTTTAGTTCTTATGGCCGTAGCAATTTTTTCTAGAGCACATTCAAAACTTTGAGATTCAGAGTACTGAAAATTCTTTGCCAATCTTTCGCGATCTTAAAATAATGTATCGGGTCAATTTTGTTTTCTTTTGCCAAGTTCAGCAGTGTTGGTTGAGTGCTGAGATTGGTTTGCGTGCCATGTCAGCATTTGTGATGGTGATCATCACATTCTGAAATTTTGTGCCTGCCGACATCTAGTTTTTGACACAAATGATTCTGAACAAGGTTAAGGAACATGCTCTCACTTGTGTAGTGCAAATTGGTCATGCCGCAAGTGTTATTAACCGATGATATAACACACTCGGTAATTTAGAAATTTAGGTTTTAGAGTATAGGATTTAGGTTCAGGATTAGGAATTTAGGTTTAAGGTGTTGACCATACTGTCATGTTGAAAAATTCTTACCAACTTTCTTCTTATTTGCCAACTTGTCTGTCGTGTTATGATTGTTTCATTTTTTCTGTGTATAAATAAATATTTGGATGCATCCGTTTTGGTGTTAATTAAAATATCTTTGTCAATAAATCAACCGTGATCTTCCTGTCAGTTGCAGGGGCGGATTTAGAGGGGGGGCGGCCCCGCGCGCGCCCCCTCATTTTTTGCAGAACACAGGGCGCCGCATAGTTCGCGCCGGCGCGAACTTTCTGTAAATCTATAAAAATGACTTTTTAACGCACATAGCGCCCGTAGATATCTAAGAATGACGGAAAAGGGCGTCTCCGGGCGCCGTGTAAATCTATTTTTTGGGCGGCCCACGACCCCCGCCCCCCCCACCCCCCCCCCCCACCCACCCACCCACGTCTACTGCCGAGCGAAGCGATCCCGAAAATTTCGCCCCCTCATTGAGAAATCGCTGTATCCGCCCCTTAGTTGGGATGTGAGTATATCGTTACCGGCAGTTTATTCTCTGCTGGTAGATTACTCACACCTCAGCTGGCCGTTTGATACTTTGATTGTAATAAATTAGTGCAATATCAGAAAATCAAAGATTGAAGAATATTAACAGAATTAAAACTTATATAGATAATTTTTATGTCAAAAAATCAATTGCGGTCTTATTGTTTTAGTCAAACCAGTGCCTTAGTCATAATCGCAAATTATTTCACCCCTCGGTTTCGTTGACCATAGTTTTTAGGGTGCTCTCAGACAAATACCTTAATTTTTAAAAAGCTAAATCGCACGTCTTCATAATTGATTTTGATTTGATGCCTACCCAAAATGCTATTAGAGCCACGCGTGACATTTGCCAAATGGGAGAGCATGGACCATTTCGATTCTAGGAATATTTGACTCTGTTATTTTGATCAAAATTTGGCGGACTTGCTTTTCTTAGTTTTCTACATTACCGTTGGAGTGTTTATGTATCGTGATGTTAGGATGCGACGTGGAATTTTACTCAACTCAACGTTGGACGGACTTGTGGTACTGTTTTGTTCATGGCGGCGTGCTCAACGCTGAATAATTCTAGGTATATTCGCTATTTCTTTACTTGCCGTGGATTGTTTCTTGTATCGTGATGATAGGATGCGACGTGGAACTTTACTCGAATTCCGTATTTCATACGCAGGGATTACCATCATTGTGTAATATGAGACTCTGGATGTAGCAA
Source organism: Ophioderma brevispina (assembly GCA_023653785.1). Taxonomy (NCBI): domain Eukaryota; kingdom Metazoa; phylum Echinodermata; class Ophiuroidea; order Amphilepidida; family Ophiodermatidae; genus Ophioderma; species Ophioderma brevispina. Next base: position 25,951 of record JAMKCH010010793.1, read on the forward strand.
GAAGAGGAGACTTTGTTGTACGAGATCGACGTTTTTAGGGGAAACCCAACTGGTCATAGTCCTTGAGGACTATGTTCTACCCTACAGGATGGACTCGCATGCGGGATAAGTTCCTACTGAAACCCGGCGCCGGCCTTCGCATTCTAGCCTCGGGAAAAATAACTATCATGCTCAAGTGAAAATCACGGTAGTCTTACCTGTTTTGCGTGTTGTGGTCTGCGGTTCTGGACATTAAAATTTAATACAGTAATATTACCGATTTTCTACTGGTTTCTGAAAATGGATTTTTGTGGCTGGGTGGCATCGCCTATACATGTACAATGCCAACGTGGTGCTATAAAGCTTCTAGTGAAGATTGCCGCGGTGTTTCTGCGAATTTTGCTTGATACATAAGATAGCATGCCTCATTGCATTTATCAATTTGTTTGATGTAAATTCAATATCATATTGCAAGCTGGACTTGTTCAATCACCTCGTTTAGGCTTTAATCCTTCAACTTTGCATCTGATTACGATGCTTGTGTGATGTGTGAATTTGGATGTAAAGTTATTTGGGCATATGCCGTGATGCTTTTAATGATACAGTGTCTATGTTAGTGTGGTTTTTTAAAAGAGGGAGATTGTGAGTGATTTAAGTTTGGTGAGTTGTGTGTTCCATTGTTTTTAGAATGCGTGTTCTTTCCATTTAAAAATTTTAAATCCAATTTCATTTTATTCTTACTATTACCGCTGAAAACACTTCACTCGGCGCACGCTCGTTTTTTTCGTCACACTCTACATGCCACACACCAAACACAACACACGTCGCATAACAGACATAGTCACGTACACCAGCATAAATACACAACGCGCACACACAACCCCACATTTATACACACTCACAAAAAAATCAAACGTTTGCCACTTACGTTTTTTAATATGTTTTCTAAAATGTTTTATCTCTCACATTATGTCCATGTGTGAGGAAGGTGTTGTGTTGATTGTCCGTTTTGTATGTTGCATTTTTGTTTGTTCGCCGAATAAGTTCTTTACAATCCATTTAAATTGTTTATTTCTATCTTTGCTACTTTGGTTTTTGCGAAAAAGGTCGCTCCCTGTCAATTGCTCCTTTGTATTGCAGCAATCAGCCCAATTCCGGGTGTCCTTGTCATGTTGCGGTGCGAAACGTTGTTAATTTGTACCTATCATTTTGTGACAATAATTGGTGACCCAAAATTTTAAAGGGATGTACTCTGTGTAAGCTTTGAAGTGTTTGTGTTTATTTCACGGTCAAACTACCCTTTGGTTTGCTCTTACCGCTGATATCGATAGTAGTTGTGTTGTGATGTTTTGGCGTTTATGTGTGGGGGCAATTGTCACTTTGGTTTCTCTGGTGGCTAAATTACGGATTCTTGGACCTATTAAAATATTCATCATTGTTTTGGTGAAATGGTGTGTGGATGATCTCGTGTTTCTGAAAATACCAAGGTAAACAAAATGCGGGAGCTGGGAGCGCCGCCCCGAGGAAATGGTTGAAAGTCTTTGGTGGTATCTATGTTACTTTGCTTGTTCTCCTGAGGTAAGAACTAACTTTTCTGGACACCTGTTAATGCTGACAAAATATTTTATTGGGTATTCTCTTTGTGGTACGTGCAATCTTCAATATCTTTTTATTGTCCTGTTGTGATCCTGTCCCTACTCAGTTAGGATATATCGGTGCTTAAGGTCATCCAGAGAACTTTATCTTGTATGTTTCTTGTCTTGCCTTTCGAATTACCTAATAATGCTTTGTCCTTGGTGTTGTATCTATCCTCCTTTTATTTTGCTTGTTCAGTTAGGTTCAGATGGGCATCGTTTTTGGCAAGTGAGCCTTCGATTGGTGTGAATCAGAATAACGATCATTCATCATCGTTGCTTCTTTATTGGAGATTGTGATTATTTTAGTGGAAAGAATTTGGGATTCACTATTTGTATATTGGCTTTCATTTGTTTAATTTCGGGTGGACGTGTTCTCAAAAAAAGTGTTTTGGTTTAGGGTTTCAATTTGTGGCCTTCTAACGTTAGTCATGATTTTTATATACCTTTCATAACTTCATTTCTTCTATGATCTTTACCTTAAACTCGTGCATTTTGAAGTTTCGCATTGTAGGCTGGGTCAGCTGCTTCGTGGGTATTTTCTTTCCTTGGTTCATCTAGTAGGAAATCGGTGGGGTCACTTAGGCGGTGTGAAATTGGTCGTCAGGGATAGGTGTGAGATTTTTCTTTAGGCATGTAGTCAGAGGGAGTAATCATGAAACTGGGTGGGCCATGGCCCACCCAGTTTAATTATTTGGCCCACCCAGTAAATTCCATTGCGCCCATGACGCCAAAATGGCCCCGCCAGTTAATTATTTGAACCACCAAGTAAATGACTGGACCAAAAATATATTGATGAAGTTGCAGTTACCATTATAGTATTCAGGATAGTTGGAGTGACCAATTTCACTAAAGGCCCTCGCCTCTCTAGAGGACACCAAGACAGGCAAAGGTATATGTTAAATTTCAATGGATTGAATAATGCCTGAAATTCCCTGCCTGTGTGTGGATATACCCAATTAAGATCACCTCATGCTGGGGCACGTAGCGACATGGAACAACGAATCAAATTGCACATACAAGTCCAAATCAAATGTATCGTTTGTTTGCAGTAAGTATCGCAAAAAACCAAAATGCAACTGCACTTTTGGTTATTGTTATTTTAGATCATACCAAATTCAAACTAGTTGTGTAAATCAATGTTTTACGGGTTAGAATTCTTAATTTAATAAAAACAAAAAAAATAATTGATCATCACCTTTATGAAGGTAATAATATTCTGGCATTGTTGTCCAGAAAGAGCCCCATTTTCCTGATTAAAACAAAACAAAATATGAATACAAAATCAAAATGCATGAAAACGGCTCCAAAATTCACAAGACTATTTAAATAGTCGGTTTTAGTTTTCCCTTTTTTTTTTTTGCCAATCAAACTATAGGTATAAAACCTTTAAAATATTACTGTCTTTTTCACTATGCCATAAAGTTGCTCCTCCAAATAAAGGGCTAAGCTACTGAGCAGCGATCATCATATCTTCCAATTGATCATTATATGAAAACAGTGGATTTGCTTATGGGACTCTGGGGCAAGGTGCCTCAATATTGCATATTATTTGAATGTAAGTGTACTGACATTGAATGCGGCTCACTCAGCTGGAAGGGGCCGACATAGGTTAATTTGCGTCAAGTTAGACAAATATTGAGGTATAATAATGTAATATTATTGCTGAGTCAAGAAAAGGGGTATTGTATCAAACTATTTTTTTAATTGTTACAATCTGCATGCCACTACTAAATTGTAAATGAGCGATGTTTATTGATCATCAAAGCATGTTCATGTGATTTTGTTTCTTGCCATTTGTTTTTGTATTGTTGATTGGTTGCCGAATATCTTAGTGGCCTTTATGTTTATAATTTGTAAATTAATAAATGAAGGAATGTTTTTAGTCAAAAAAATGCGTATACGTCATCAAATCAAATTTATAATGAAATTTAGGTTTGAACAAACACACCAGTTTTCTCCAAATGAATGGAGCCTTATTTACTACTAAGTCTTTTACAATACCAATTTATCTGAAATAAAATGCCTAACTGTATTATATATAAATATGAGAGCTTATTTTCCAACGCACCTTAAACCACTTTTGGATTAAATTATTTATTTTAAAAGGACAATTGAACCTGCCACTACCTTCATAATTACTCCTATTTTTGATTTGTATGACAAGTGATCAGTAAAATCATATATATGCTCACCTTCAATACTTTCTTCATAAACGATTAAATTCACATAACTTCTTATCTAAAGTTCTGAAATACTCATATTTGTGTTAAGCGTTTGACTTCACGTTTCATGAGTTCCTGCACAACATGTGATGAGCACCATTGAAGTCCTGTCTCTTGTGATTTCCATAGCGCAGTGATACGGCTAGTTAGCCACTCACAACCACCATATCACAACCCCTTAAAACAAACATTAAATGGACACAAGTAGATTTCTTTGAGGATACAACTCTAATTTGCGTGGTTGTAGAAAACAAAGTTTATACCCGAGAAACGTTTGAAAGGTTATTGAAGAAACAAAACAGAAAAAAAAACCAAAAACATATTTCTAACTTTTTTGTTCTGTGTAATTGTTTCGTTTGAATCAGCCCCAAAGAGGAAGCATACTAAATTTTTTATAACATAAAGACAGAGTTGGGCTTCACTTCACTTCCGTTTGTGATTTAATACATTGGTAGCATTCTAAATAAATTATGAAAAAAAAAATTGGGAAAAAAAGGAGTGCACTTTTCCAGAATGTCCAAATGTCTCGTGATGTTGTATATAGGATACATGCGTAAATCGTGTTTACAGAAATGATGGTGTATAATAATCCATTGTGTTGACCCTATAAAATTTTCGTTTGTTTGTTTTGTTTTATGTAAATTCAAAATTTTGGTTGTGGTAATTCTGGAAAATAACGTTGGCCCACCCATTAAATTATTTTTTCCACACACTTGTTTTGGGTCAATTAATCAAAATTTTTTGGCCACCCAGTAAATTATTCGTATTTACCTCCATGATTGTAAGTGCCATGGCCAATTCTTGTTTGTAGGCAACTGCTTACATTTTGGTGAACACGTAGTGGTCCTAAATAACGATTTCTTTCCTGAGTTCTTGATTAGAAATAGTCCCAGATTCGCTCAGCGGTTTCATATTTAGCTCATTGAAGTTGTACTACTATTGCAACGCGATCGAAGTAGTCGATTATGGCTGGAATCTCCAACTTTGGTTTGTAGACCTTATGTGTCACCTCTAGGCTGCTTTTCACGATACTGCAACCCCCCTGATAACGGCTGGTCCTGCCCACAATGTGTTCTTGGCCTACTTGTCATAAAGACCGGTCATTCGTTTACAGCTAATGCCTTAATGGTAGACCTACGAGTCTGGTTAGCCCAGGGTCCAAGATTTAATTATTGTCCTTTGAACTGGATGATTCACTGAACTTATAGTGTCCCCTCCTCTTCATTTTATTCGTGTGACTCGTCAATCCATTCTATACATTTTTCATTTCATTCCCTTCGTTGTTGCTATTAGATTCCGTATCCAGAGGCGTTAAAATATAAAAAGGGTTAACTAATGTGGTTTTGTGCGTGATATTCTAAGTCACGTCTCCAATTCGGTGAGCTTGAGTAAGAGGTGAGCTAAATAATGCGTTCTTATGGGTGCTCGCTGTGGTTAATACGTCAGTTTGCAATGCTGCAGGTGACCTCAGTTCGCGTTCCGTATTGTTTGTCATTTATCGAGAAGGATCTACGTGTCCTTTCAGGTTATGTACAGTATAGTTGCATGTAGTTTTTTTTTGCTTTATGTTTGGCTTTTTTTTGCCCAGCGCGAAGAGGCATCCACTATTCACCATTCTCATTTGTGCATACTTAACCTATAGTTCTTTGGGCTTCAATCTGCTTTATCTCAACTGTCTATCTGACTTCCTTCCAGTACATGTATGAGCGGCAACTTTTATTCTAGATCCTTTTTTTTAGTATTTTCCAAGAGCCGTTTCCGGTTGCATTATAAACGAGGGAAGTTAACGAATTCCAACAAATTCGTGCCATTCATTCTTGGAGTCTTGTCATCACTTATGTTTTTCTAGTGGGTGGTTCGGAGTCTTTAAGTTTCTTATTGCCGTAACGACGTTTTCCGATACTTTGCTATTGGATTATTTTGCGTGGAATTTGTAGGCTAATGTCCCTTCTCGATAAACTTTATATTCTATTTCTTCGGGTGTTTTGTTACAGAAGTTCACCTTCATTGCTTCGATCTTTTCTTGATGTGTATGCATGTTGCCATTTTATTGTTTTACATACATAAACACATACAGACATATCTTCGTCTGTTATTGCATATGAATCACGTAAAATTATAACATGTATAATTACAGCGAAATCTAACATTGCGTTAAAATTTGGGCCGTCATGAGAAAGTCGGATACTGTTAAGCAAAGCGTCTGACATAAATACCTCACACACTGGCATTATCCACAAAATCACGCTAATGACGCTGGCTTACGTTTTTTCCAACAAGGTTTGCCTTGTCTGCACTGATGCTAAGGTATTTTTAGCGAAAGCGGCCTACTGTTAGAGAGAACAGTTTCTTCTTTACGCCAGAAGTAACACGCTTGTGAATACTTCCAAGACTACCCAAGAAAGACATACTACCCACATATACAACCTGGCACAAAAGTATCTCGGATGTTTTTCGAACAGTATTGTTCCAAAGTCCGAACCACTTGAAAGTTTTTTCGAAATATACATTTTGTTTTGCCTAGGTCTTGCTCCTTTCATTTAACACCTCCTATGTAAAAAAGCGTGCAAAAATGGCTGATATAGAGCGCCCCAAAAAACGCAAACCCACCAAACCAAAAGTTGGGCAGTTTTGGGATTGTTCAATGGGTCCCACTGTGTGGACAAACGCAATAATACGTTGTATCCATTTTACCCAACGAGGTTTTTCTACTGAAATGAGCGAGAAAGCCTACTTGCAATATTGATTGTGGTACACGTGCCCGTGTCCCAGACATCTGTAGCGCCTTGAAAAATCCCAAAACTGCAAACTTTGGTTCGGGGTTTGCGTCTTTCGGGCGTCCTAATCTCTGCCATTTCGGCACGCTTTTTACAATCCCAGGTTAAATGAAGAGCAAGACCTAGACATTAAAATGTAATATTTCAAAAACTTTCAAAAGGGTCTGACTTTCGACCACAATCGTCTAATCGAAAAAACATGCCGATAATACTTTTTGTGCCAGGTGGGTAAAAATCGTCGCCCGCATCAATACTGTCGTATTTCCAATTTTTGAGGTTTTTGCGAAATTCCGCCTACTTACTTAGTTCACGAGATCTTGCCATCCACAAAGTTTCAAAATGTGAGGATGCCTATTAATAGTTTATAAGTACGGATTTTGAAATTTGCCTCAAAATCATCATATACCGGTTCACATACTGTCGTATTTTAAAATCGCCATTCCTTTACAACGTGTTTTGGTATCAGCGTTTTTTTATTTTGCGATCTCAAAATAACGATTTCACATATCTATTTTGACGTATTTCCATCGTTATTTTCGTAAACAAGCTTTTCACATCGTGATCTATTTTACGTACATTGAAACATAACGGCGTAATATGGCGTCGTATTTTGCAATATACATTATTGTGATTTCACATACAGTCATAACTTTGTAGCCTAATTAGATAATATCATTGCAGTTTTAAGTTGGATTTATGGTTATATTGGACTTTAACATGTTTTCTTCAAAACAGTAAAGTCGGAGATGTTTTCCTTTTATGATTCGTTTTACCGTATATACTGAAATGTCGCGATAGATTTTTGGAATTGCGTTTTCTCGTAAAACGTGTTTTGTAAAAAATACAACAGTAATGTGATGTGGGCGACGAAATGCTTATATAGTGCTGCTTCATCGAGATCATAGCGCTTGACAAAAAGCCATAATATTGATTTTGAGAATCCTAAAAGTATCATGTTTCAAGGTCTTTCTTGAACTTGACACTGGGCTGCACTCCCTGCTGCTGCGATGGTCCAATTTCATAGACTTATACTCGCACATTTTGTTTCTTATTTTTATTATACTACTACTATCCCATATAACTTTTTCTGTGTCCATGGCTTTGAACCCCCCTTTTTCCTTTGTGGGTTGTAAGGATTGCTTACATGTATTCTTTCCGCAGATTTTTTGTGTACTGACCTTAGCTGACGGGGCCTTGGAGGTGTGTGTTTGTGGGTGGGGGTGGGGGGAAGGGGGGTGGTTAGGCAAGTTACTTCATAGTAACTTGGTTGGAGGTGTTCCCCTTTTACTTCTAATTTCTAGATTTTGGGAGTCAATTTTAGTATAATTGCACCATATTTCGATAAATTTCTATATCTTCTTTCCGCTACAGAATTCTCGGCGATAATTATGGGATTATACTACTGAGCTCTCTTCGGATTACAATGTTGTCAATGTGTAAACTTAAGCATGAATAATAAATATTAAATATATTAACCATTTTCTATAAATGTCTATATCTTTCACTACAGAGTTCCTCTCGGGTGATAATTCCATGCAATACTACTGAGCTTTGTTCTCAGGTTACAATGTATGCCAATGTATTTAACTTAAGAAGCCTGACAATAATAGATTAATCACATGAGGTATAAATCATTATTTCTTTAATATTCTGGCATTATTTGAATCATTGCCCTCTCGGGTTACATCATTACGGTGTAAGAGGCAGAATTAATTATAACAATGATAATGCTGATTCGTTCATAGTTCCCTCTGGAGATGTCTAATATTTCTTTCTATTTAGTATGCAAATCATCATTGCTCAATACAAAATTATTTAGGATGTCTATGCCTATATGAAACACTGAGCTTTCCTCGGTTTCACATTTCCTTTACTCCCACGTACTTTTGCGGGGGATATCTTGGGCTACTTACATTGCCTTTACTGCTAAGTAGTCATTGATGTTACTTTGTACCTCTTCAGCGATCTTTATATCGGCAGTAAGGCCCAGTACCGCGCGCCACATTTTTGTATCCCTGTATTTATTGTATTTATAGAGGTCGTTACCCAAAATCCATATTCTTACGGTCTTTACCAAGTTATCCATAATTTTAAGTGGTCTTACCCACTTATATCTTAAATTGCCGAATTTAGAGGTCTTTACCCAAAAATATATCTTATTGCTGAATTTATATATATGCGCATGGTACCAGGGTCTGGGACCAGATTAGAGGTTCTTTACCCTTTCCTATTGTCATATTTATTATGCATTAAATGATCTTCACAGATGGCTGGACATGCCTCAAAGCTCACTTAGGTGTTCTTGTTTCTTTCTTAGCAGTGTGAGATAACTCAGAATTTATTTAAATGTCAGTCAATTCTAGGTTTATGATTTGCTTAAAGGTGCTTGTTCCGATTTATGCTTATTGTGTTCTCTACTTGATATGAGAGCCTGGCACTTGTACATACTCCCAATCAAGTACCGTGGGAAACGAACTTGCGGTTCTGATGGTAGAAGCAATAATGCATACTTGCAAAGCCCTATACAATACTGTACTAATATTGGTGGTTAACCACTAAAACGGCGGTTTTTTGTTCATATCTTGGGAATGAAATGGATTTGAAGCCTCAAATTTCAGGACGACAATGAGAAAAATACGTCCTTTCATCTGATATCAAAATTAGTACTACTTCCGGGTAAATCAGGGGGGGTCCCAACGACGATCGGAACACGCCCTTTAAAATAACATTGTATTAATGTGGGTGCATAATTGCGCGGATTCGGCAATTTTCAGCGCGGATTGGCAGGGAAAATGCCGACAGGGAAAATGCCGATTTACAAATTTGCAGAATTTGCTATAGGGTTCCGCGCTTTGCACGAGAGGGGAACACCCCTTCCCGCGCCACTATATAAATTATCTGTACATATAATTAAATCAACACAAAATCTAATCCATCAAATCTGTTTTACTTTTCAATAAGCCCATTTATCCTACCTATATTTTGCTATAGTTAACCACTTACAAATTTCAAATTGTTTTTATCAAATTCGCATAAAAAAAACGTGCTTTTGGAAAGTGAACATTGCAAGGACACCCGTACACATCATTGCGTCCCCCCCCCCCCCCCCCCCTTACGTAGCGCCATGGCCATATCGCGGGCATGTCGTTGACTTTGCTCGACTAGTCATGCCTCAGTCCTGATGAGAATTTTTTTGATACGGGCCCCTGGCTCAAAATGCATTTCCCTGGTTGAATACCTTTCCTCATATATTTCATGGCTGAAAGTTCTCCGGGTATTTTCTGATTTACACCAAGCTCAGACACAACCTGTATAGGCTAATCATGCCTATAGTTTGTGGTGTGCAAAAATACACTGAAGATCGTAATCTTTGTAGTATAATTTTAAAAGAATATGTTTCTGGGTTTTTACTGATAAAGGAGTGATAATTACATCAATTACTTGCTTAGGGTATCGGAGTAAGACAAAGTACTTGTTTTGGGTAGCTGATACGTAATTGTGCTACTGATACGTGTTTAGGGGTGAAAATTCAAGCTCCGAAAATACGTATTTAGGGTGCTTTTGAGAATGCTTGGACACGGATTATACCCCCTTGTCAATGACAAGTGGCCCCACGGGAGTGTTATGCAGTATTTCTACCGAGACTATGCATTTAGCAACAAATACATAGTCTCCGCATGGCCGGGGATTGAACCCTCATATCAATATCACATTCACATCATTTCAGGTGGCCTCCTCCTAGACAGTGTCAGATATTGGTACCTAATTCGCCAAAAGCTAATGTCTCTGTATGGTCTTGAAGTAATAATGATCATGATAACAATAAAGACAACTGTTTTAAAATTTGATTTCGAAGTGTTGTTGTAGAGTTGCCACGCAATAGGATTCCTTTTCCCAGCAATCGATCCAAACAAATCACTGGGCACATGCCATACAATGCAAGGTGAATTGCTACTGTTTGTGAATTGATATTGCCTTGTATTTGTTGTAGCCAACGAATTTTAAGTGAGCATCTATATAATAAATACCCATGTGCATATTTGTTTACGTAACACCATGGTCAAAAGCACGCTACAGACATGGCATATGAAAGTTTTGAATAAAATCATGAAGTCAGTACTTTTAAACGCCGGCAATCTTATAAACCACGTTTACCCACTCCCTAATTTAAAATTTATACTGATACCTAACCAGGAGATGCAGGAGAATTGTGTCCTAACGGAGATTTCAGCTGTGGAGAAAACGACTGCATACCGCTCGAATGGGTTTGTGACACAGAGGCCGATTGCGACGACGGAAGGGATGAATTACCTGCACTATGTGGCGGTAAGTATACATTGAACATCATCAGAGTCTCCATACTTATCTTGAGTTCTACAGCAGGTTCATGAAAACTATAAGCGACCCTATGCATTAATCAAACCATCCTTGGGAAATATTCACATTGCCGCACTGAATTCCAGAAATGTGCTAATTGTACAGGATGCCATTCCCTTTGGTGTTTCCTTTAGGTGACCCATCTCACCCACCTTTTTCTGACACACTTATGAATTCGGAAGCCTTAACGGAATAAACACGGTTTGCGTGGTTTCCAAATTCGAAAGTGTGCCAGAGAAAAGGTTGGTCAGATGGATGACCTTACGGAAACACCCTTCTTGGTATTTCACCGCAAGGCAGGTGAGATTAAAACTGTTTGTTCTAAAATTGGAGTAATAACATTAGAATTTGCAACATATATAGTTATGTCGTACTCTCGGTTTTATTATTAGGGATGGGCATATAAACATTTTTTTTTCAAATCTGTATTTAAACTAGTAGATTCCGTGACCATTTTGGCTGCTTAAAACGAAACTAGCAAGCATTTGATCATTCAATAATTTTTGAAATATTGTTATCGTTTGCCCATTTATTTCATCGCCACGCATCCGTTTTTATTAACTCCCTTTACCTTTTCATTTTCAGAGGGCGTTGTGCGTTGCCAAAAGGATGAATTTTCCTGTGCGAATGGCTATGAATGTGTTAGATTAAGTTGGGCATGTGACTTTTATCAGGACTGTGTGGATGGAAGCGACGAAACCAATTGTAGTAAGTATAACTTACGACTTTGTTGCCCTCACATAACAATATTTCGCTGCTCAACAGTCTCCGATGCTTCCTATGCTCCCTGTTTGACTTCATTAACTGCTATGACAAGATTACCCTCCTTTGCTGGATTTTAAACTCACATCTTTCCATCAGCAAAACACTGCCATCTAAGCCTTAAAGGGCCATGGCCCGACCGCTAATAGCCTCGTCCCCAGAAGCTACAGATTTTACAGGAAGTACTCATTTTGGTATCAGAAGAAAGCTACTATTTGTCTTATTTACCCTGTGAAATCTAAGAGCCAAATGATGTTTGGTTTGGAAGCTATGAGCGAAAATGTGCTCCATTTTGGTCGACCAATATTAATTTTACAAAGTACTCTATGGGGCTTACAAAATCACGCTTTTTTAGCTTTCACGTCAAAACGGACTGAAATATCGGCGCGAAACTTTACAGATGGGGTTTTTGGAGTGAAGGCCAATCTATCAAGATGAAAACTTCGTATCCTTTAAATCAGGCCATCCCCCTCTAATGCTTTACTTGAGTAGCTCCACAATCTCCATATGTTTGAAACTGGCAGTTAGTCGGCAGGTCACCCAAGTACTATTGTTCACACTAACAATTGTTGGACAGGTTCATTTTACATGGGCTTTCACAAAAACAATAGGCAAACGACTTTGCTATTGTCCACATTCCCTACACACGTCTGCAGTTCAAATCGATGGAAATCAGGCCCATGTTATAAGCATATGGGAATTCAATTCCGTGATGCCAGTAAATGTAAGGTTATGCATTTTACGTGGTATTCGCTTTCTTAAAAGAGATAGAGTAACACGTACACATATTTTTTGTAGCACACAATTCAGTTAATGATTTGGGATGCTTTAAAGTTTGGTGGGATTTCTATAACTTCAGAGACCAGCTTTTTCAAAACTTAAAATTCGCCGCTTTTAAATCGTTATTTTTAACCCCCAAACACCCTTTCCCGTCATATTAGACCAACTTAGATATGTACTTGACATTCCGTAACAATAATATATGATTTTACAATTAATTCAGGTATTTTGGACCTCAAATCAGGATATTTTCAGAGCGTTTTCGACCAGCTATTGAGGTCACAGCGATTGTATTGTCTTCTCGTGTGCAAGAAAATAACACATGTTGTTGTGACCTCCTGATTGACTGCTGGAGTCTGCCTCATTGACTTTTTTCTTTCTGTCCATTGTGCTTCTGTTTCTCCTGCTTCTGTTCCGTCAGCAGGGTAAATTTATAAATTTGTTGCATATGGCCTACACTACTTAAAGCAATAACAGCACATTTTAAGGGCGCCCCAATTTTCAAAATGTGATATTTTTGCACAGTTGTGTTGGTATTTGTCTGGTAAATTATATGCGTGAGTGATAATGCTAAAAATGCGCATTTGTCAAATTTATTTCCGTCCATGATGAAATAGTGCCACCTTAAGAAAATGACCTCTAACTTGACTTGCCTGAACCGACGTAACAACTAATAGATTAGCTTACATACGTACTTGGCGCAATTTCCCGGCTATTTGATATTGGAAGGACGTTTTCAGCAGCCGTTGAATTATTATCGGAGATCTCCGATATTATTCTTATTACAAAATTCCTTCTTTTACGACACATAGAGAATTTTGAGCTCTACCATTCACAGGTGTTGTTTACTAGTCAATTACCAATGCAAGTGCAAAAATTTCCAAATTTTTCGTAAAATTGGGGGCGCTCTTCAAAAAAAATGTGCTGTTATTGCTTTAAACATAGGGCTGAAAGAAACTCTTAATCCTCGTTTTACCAAGTCTGTTTTGTAACACGGTTTAGCATGGGGTGGATACGACTTGACCTGGGCCCTATTTCACAAACGTTGTTGGCAGCAAAACGTTTTTGCGGTTATCTGGAGGTTGAAGCATTTAGATGGAATAATGACATCTGCCACCTGGCCTGGCAATCTTCAAGTTTCTAGAGGTTTCATTGACGAGAATCAATGTGGTCTGTTGTTTGACCAGAAGAATAAACTAGGCAGTCGTCTGTAAAGAGCCTAAAAGCCGACATTGGCGGTGTTGTAATATTCGATGGAGTAAGTGAAGTCATGAGCTGCGAGGAGTAATTTGGGTCTCAGTACATCTCTTTGTTCAATATCCATGCTGACTGTCTGTATCTGTAAGAACATCATGAAATTCCAGGTGGGCCATTATGAAGACGATGTTCCATCATCTTACAAACTACACCAGTTAGAGACACTGGTCTGTAATTCTCAGGATTTGTCTTATTTCCTTTCTTGTGCACTCCATTGGCATTTCTCTATTGCCATGGTAGTACTTGTTTGTCAATGATTGTTGAAAAGTGTTTCAGTACTGGAACCAATTCGTCTGCTGCCATCTTTAGTACTCAGTCACCGGCTGCTTTTGTTGTCGTTCAAGTCTGATTAACTTATGGACATCATTGATGAGTCCTTGTATATCAATGTAGTTAGTATCTCCAAGGGCAGGAATGTTATATATATGGATACTCTCTTCATCAAAGGTGAGTCCTAGTTTATGTAGTTAGCATCTCCGCGGGTAGGAATGTTTGATAAATCTTCATTCGTGAAGACATTTGCAAATTCGTGAAGACACTTGCAAAGTGAGCATCGAGAGCTTCCGTCTTTCATTTCCCTTCACTGATGGTTTCGTTGTAGATTTGTAAATCAGCAACACCGACTTCATCTTGTTTGATCTTTTTAATGAACGACCGAAAGGATTTTGGGTTGTCACTTAAAGCTGTTTTTTAGATTTTTAGATATGTGATCTGGATTTATTTAGGCTCCTTCTTTGCCTAATCTGGTATCTGGTTGAGTCTCTCTGACCACGGCTAGTGAACTACATTGCATTATACAAATGTGGCCCATAAATTATTTTATTCTCCTTCAAAATCACGCCCTCCTAGACAGATAATTATCTCCAAATCATTGATTTTCCACTGCTTAGATCGTTTCATACAAGATGAAAAGGTGAATACACCAATAGAAATGATCTTAAAGACTCCATATTGGCTTTTATTTATATAAATGTATGTATAAAACATTACGCTAAATAAATTTTGCAATAACTAATGAAAAAAAAGGTTAGGTCATGATTCATCAAACTGAAATGTTTGCTACGTCATGATGCACCTCTTCCGAAAACTGCGTGAACATGACAACCCCTCCAACAATGTGACATGGGCCCCACGTGGGTCATTTGTGGGCTACTTCCTGGGCCCCTCATTGGCTTCCCACCTGGGGCCCACTTGTTTTTGTCGTCGGGATTCAAATGGGTCCTAATTTTTTTTTTTTTTTTTTTTGTGTTTCAGTACTGGAACCAATTCGTCTGCTGCCATCTTTAGTACTCAGTCACCGGCTGCTTTTGTTGTCGTTCAGTCTGATTAACTTATGGACATCATGCTTAGTCCTTGTCTATCAATTTAGTTAGTATCTCCAAGGGCAGGATGTTATACCGTGTGTCCCAAAAAAACGCAACCCTTGGTGGCAGGCGCCTAAGTTTTGAACAAAGCACGTGACTACTTATTCTTTGTTGTAAGGTAAGGAGGGTCTGTTAGCTAAGATCCCTGAAAAAATCATAAAGGTAATGTCAATATTTTTTTAAGATAATGACCCCAGAAATCAAGCAACCTTCAGGACCCATTTAACAAATTGAGGCGCTATTACTGCAATAACTGCAAATACGGCACGTTACGTTTTGCGCCCAGAACCACAAATAGAATCTCTAATTCCAACCACCATTTCCTTTTTTAAGACAGCTACTGCCACAGATGTATAACATAATTTGAAATGTGTCCATTGGTAATAACAGCTTAAATATCATTTTACACACTTAAAAATCGCAATTTAAAGGAAGTATGATCAACAAACGCTTCGTATTGGGTCCAATAAGACAGCATTGGATTAGAGCTACTCATTCATCATCATTTTGTGACGGCACACAAAGACTTATCTTCACCCAAAATTATGACAAATGAATATACTGAATTGTTATTGGTTTTGGTGTTGAAAACATAGGTTTTACTTTCATAAAGTTGAGAATGTAACATTGTTTCATTAACAAGCAACTTGCAGCCCAACGCATTTATCAATTTTTTATGTAATCGATTTTTCTTCATTGACTTAGTCCATAGTTTTTATCGTTGAAATATGTTTTGTCACCAATAAAATTAATGTTATTTATGATCACTTGAGTAATAATTATGTATATGCAATCATTTAACCGCAGTTGAAGTTGTTCTGCAAGAAATTGGGCACGTAAATGTTGAATGCAATTAATATTTTATTTGCATTCTTTCTTCATTGCAGTCCGGGTGCCAGTCTTGTGGTTACCAGCTCATTTTTGTTAAAATGGGTTCTGCAGGTCCTTGAGTGTGGGGTCATATCTTAAAACCTATTGACCTACCTTGATGAACTTTTGAGGGATATAGATAAGAGTCCCATTATTATCTTCCAACAAAGAATAAGAATTCACATGCTGTTGTTTAAAACTATGGTGCCTGACACCAAGTGATGCGTTTTTTTTTGAGACACACGGGTATATGACTGGATAATCTCTTAATCAAGGTGAGTCCTAGTTTATGTAGTTAGCATCTCCGCGGGTAGGAAGTTTGATAAATCTTCATTCGTGAGACATTTGCAAATTAGTGACGACACTTGCAAAGTGAGCATCGAGAGATTCCGTCTTTAATTTTCCCTTCACTGATGGTTTCGTTGTAGATTTGTAAATCAGCAACACCGGACTTCATCTGTTGACTTTTTAATGAAGACCGAAGGATTTAGGGTTGTCACTTAAAGCTGTTTTTTAGATTTTAGATATGTGATCTGGATTTATTTAGGCTCCTTCTGCCTAATCTGGGATCTGGTTGAGTCTCTCTGACCACGGCTAGTGAACTACATTGCATTATACAAATGTGGCCCATAAAGTATTTTTTTCTCCTTCAAAATTCACGCCCTCCTAGACAGATAACCCTCTATCCCAACTCAAATCACTTGATTTTCCACTGCTTACGATCGTTTCATACAAGATGAAAGGTGATACACCAATAGAAATGATCTTAAAGACTCCATATGGGCTTTATTATATAAATGTATGTATACAACATTACGCTCAAATATAAAAGACATATCAAACTCGTCAGTATATCCTTAATCCCAAACCTTTTTCAAGTTAGAAGACGGCTGCGAGATAAATAAATTTTGCAATAACTAATGAAAAAAAAGGTTAGGTCATGATTATCAAACTGAAATGTTTGATACGTCATGATGCCCTCTTCCGAAAATGCGTGAACATTACAAACCCTCAACAAGATGCCAATGGGCCCCACGGGGTGTCATTTGTGGGCTACTTTCTGGGCCCCTCATTGGCTTCCCACCTGGGGCCCACGTGTTTTTGTCGTCGGGAATTCAAATGGGTCATAAGTGGGCAAGCTGAACTGGATGGCATGTTAACGGCAATTATATGCGTTTAATTAATGAAAAAAAAGAGTTTTAATTCCAACTATTAATTAGGCATCACTTGCATCTCACTAACATGGTTACAAATATGTATTATACCGGTTGGATTCGAACCGGGGACCCACTGATCTTAAGTCTAAGTGCTCTATCCAGTAGACCACTTGTACTTACTGAAATTGGCATCAAATTCGATTATTTAAAGGATGGTTGAAGTTAAAATGATTAAACTTGTACGTTATGGCATTCATATCGAAAGGATGAGTTTAGTTGACCTTAGATAATTATTTGATACAAAAGAAGGAAATAAAACATTTACCCACAACTGGGCTCAAAATGGCAGCCCTGGAAATTGCCCATCCTTGCATATGAGTAAAATATACTCAGCTGGCCAATTGAAAACCTACATGGCCCCATTTAGGAAACCCACTTAAAGGCCCAATTTAAGAAACTCATCATTGACCCATTGAAAACCTACAATGGCCCCATTTAGGAAACCCACTTAAGCCCAAGTAAAGAAGCATATCAGTTACCCATTTAAACACGACCCTGGCCCATTTAGAAAGCCCATGTAATTCCCATGCCCCCGTAAGCCCAGTACCCACGTGAAAACCCAAGTGGGCCCCACTGACCATTAACTTGGGTAAAACCAATGATGGGTAGGCCAGATTAATCCCACATGGGACCAACACAAGTAAGCCCAATAAACACCCATAATGGGTTGCCTACATGGGGCCCCATCAGGAATAGCCCACATGATACCCATGTCCACCATGCCCCATACAAAACCCACATGGGCCCCATGAGGCATAAACCCCATCATGGGTTACCCATTTACAACCCACATGGGCCCCATTAGGAATAGCCCACATGATACCCATGTCCACCATGCCCCATACAAAACCCACATGGGCCCCAGTACGGCATGTTGGAGGGGAAGCAGATGCTGGTTTCATCGACCGACTTTATTTGGTGTCCAAATAAGCTAATCGTCTTATAAAACATCCATAATATTGTATTAGGTGCAGAAATTGAAACAAGAAAACACAAAGCACCATAAACAAATTTATTTATTTTTTTGGACATACACTTTCGAAACAGCGGCACACGTCTACCCGACTGTGCGTCCATACATGAAAATACAAAACAACAAAAAGTAACAATCAGGAAAATATATATACTGTTAAACAGCATATACATAATGAAAATAGTACTCATTGATTCCAAATGGATCGTCTAACAAAATGTATCAAAAATATCAAGATGAGAATGGGCCTGGTCTGTTCTGCCATTCAAGCCACCTAGTATTAGACATGTTTTTGTATTTAGGTCCCCTGCAATAAATGAGCTCCAGACACCCTCTAAATCACTATCTGATAGTCTTCTCTCAAGTTTCAAATATTCATCAGATCTGATTTGATTGTGCGCCTTGCAGGTGAAAAGGAAATTGCGTAAATCTTCTTTACCATTACTGCAAACGTCGCATATCTCATTCATACCTGCATTCCATGAGAAAATCCTACCATTTAGCGGAAGGGTGTTGGACCGTGCCTGAAATTTAAGGCTGACTCAGAAAAAAGTCGGTCTTATCAATTAGATACTTCTCTAACGCAAGGGACTTTTTGTACAATACATAATCTGAAGAGATGATTTTGATGACGCATTATTGAGCCCAAGTTTGTGTTGAACAAGTAGTTATTTAACTTGTTTTAAAAGATTTTACCCAGCGTGGACTTGTAGTGGGACATGATCGATGATGTTTGAACCAAGTCCTTGCTCCCGCTCAATTTGTATCTTAAGCACTAAAGGCAATTAGTATCACTATTGTTGTCCTTTTTATATTTTCACAGTGTGTGTTGCTGAGACCCGTTCAAGTGGTCAAGCCCTTCAAGAGGTACGATGTGATGGGGAGATGCTGAACATAAATGTGGACGAATTTGGCGACTCTTCCAGCAGCGAAAGCGAATCGTCCTCTGATACCGAAGAGGACATGCTTGATGAGTGTAAAGTTTTTTCTTCTTGTCTAATAACGGCTTAGAATGTAACCTTAAGGCGAATTTCATCTTTGTTATGTATAAAATCCTACGTTATCCCAGACAAATAATAAAATACGCAAATAAATCAATTGTGCTTCTGCGTCATCATGAAAGGATAAATCAATTGGTCATTGGTCAACAATGCAAGGTTTCAGCAATATGAATGAACACAAGGATCTTTCCGAATGTCAGCAAAGGTCGGTTTAATAAAATGTCATTCGTAACATTTTTATCCTTGGGTTGCTATCACTCCAAGGCACGCCCTAACGACTACATGGAAGACAAAATTGAAGCAAATTGAAATTTACCGCGGACTTACAACGCACAAAATAATCATGGTTTTGGCATACACTCAACTTGGTAGTGAACCTGTGAAACCAAAAGGGTATAAGCAACAACTAAACATGATAGGTGGGTATGGTTTGTATACCCGTAGGATTTTCATTCTAAAAAGATTTGATGCTGTTTGGGTTCAATAGGGCCTAGACTGTCAGAAAATAACGGAGTTCAATTTTTTAGACATCTACTTCTTCTCTGCATGGGGGAAATCAAGTTAATCACGTGACAATATACATTATATAACCATCTTGTTGAGAGGATTAAAGTAAGGTATAGTTTGTCTAGGTATAGGGGTATAAAGGTTCAAGGTCCTCCTGGGGTAAATGGGACGCTTGACATGCCATTGCAGTAGGCCACCCATTCTTGGAAGATCATTTCCAAGGCGTGCATTCCTCCGTTGGATGTGTCACGTATGTCAGACCAAATCGATCCTTGTGATACGGTAAAAAGACGATGGAGTCGTATGTGGTGTATTCCTTCTTGTGCTCATACTTGGATTTCTTCGGATTTTCTGGTTGATGATGTTTGCCTAAACTTTTGCATTCGGTGCTTTAATTTAAAATTACTAAGAATTTTTTTATTTTTTATAACATATTCTAAACGGAAAAAAAATATTTTGTATATCCTGTCCGATTTTGGTCTGATACGATTCACTGGCTTTGAAAATAATATAAAGACTGTTTTGCAATTCTAACCCAAATTACCCCATTCCAAGTTTGCCTAAGATCATTGAAGCATTGGATTACTTTCAAACTTTTTTCAAAATAAATTACCAAAATAATTATCGGTGTTGTTTTTCCCACGGTCTTTTATCGCCCGTAGGGCCAACAGTGTTTTCTTACACTCATATTTAGAATAGTAACCTAGAAACTTGGCCAAACTTAACTGTTTTGCCTTTTGTATGTCTATCAAATCCGTGTGAATATTGTAAATGGCACTGGAGGGATTAAATACAAATGAATGGAAATAGTAATGATGAGTTCTGGTATGAACCATTTTGATTGAAAACAACAATAAAAAGTAACCACTGAAAATCAAAGTTACTTGAGTTACATCAAACGCTATGACAGATGTCTCTGTGAGCAGAGAACATTTGACAGATGTCATTGTGATCAAAGAACATTTCCTTTATTGTCAAAAATAGGTTGTCTTTAAAAGTTTAATATTTAGTTAACAAGGTTATATTGAGTTAATTGAACCCAAATAAAGAGGTAAAGGTAAAGAAATAGACAGGAGAAGGAAAAAAACCAAGAATATACGTACTAATCATACTTTGATTATGTATTAATTAGTAAAAATTGGAAGGACTTAAATTGTGGTGTACTTACGTAATCGCCTTTGTTCTCAACACCAAAGAAGCAAATCAGATGAAATTTGAACAGTAGGTGGAGAAAATGTTAGGCTTTATGAAATTAACGTAAAATTTCAAAATTTTTACAGTAGTTTTGAAATTATAGTACCAACTTAGATGATTGCATTTATTTTTGGACATGCTGTATTGTATTCTGGTTTGGTAAGCAGCTATTAGGAAAGCGCTGAGAAAACAAACGAATGGTTTTTACATTACTCCTGGTCGCAATGAAGTTATCACCATAAACCCACTCTTCAGTAGTGAATTGTGGCTGTTGATAGCTACCAGGCTAAGGCCCAGACATCTTGAAGCAATACACAATGAATAATGCTTTCACCACGAACAAACTTCTTCGTAACAATTACAAATGAAGAGCGCCGCTCATTACTCTCATTACTGAATGGTGACGTCATATTTGTGATACAGCTTGGGTGAGATTTCGGAAAATCTGCAATGTGTGTTCATGACGTTAGAGAGACTTCTTAGACCTCAGGTGGTCAAAATTATATGTGCAATGGTAATGGGAAAATCAGGGATGGTCTCGGCTATTGGAAGCTGAAAACGGAATTCAAATCAGACTTTCCGTTGGTGAATGTTGGTGTTGTTTTTGTGTTAGTAAAGTTGCGCCATTAGTCAATCCCAGAAATTAGGGGTTGAAAAAAAAATACTCCTAAATAATCGTATATTATGCGCGATATAATTTGACTAGTGAGATGTACTATTTGTGCCGGTGTCATTTGGTCAATTCTGAACACACTGTCTCATCTATGCAAGGTGACATGAACGTTTACTAAGCTGACATTGCAAATATGCATGGCTATTTTCAGGCAGTGGAACCAAGTTTGAATTGGGAAATGCAATGGGAGTATTGATTGCTGTCATAATTATATGCGAGTTTTGACTCAGAAGGGCCAGTGCGGCGCGGTCAAGCATGGTTTGCATGACACGTACAATCGCCACACAAGATTTACTGCATTCGGTTGTGTGTATACTGCAACGCGGTTCATTTAAACTTAGGTGAGTCAGCCGTGGCTCGATCGAGCGCTATAGATAGCCGAGAGTTATTTGCATAAATAGGAATGTACTACACATGCGTGAAGTGCCGTCGGTGACTACCACGGTGACTAGAATCATTTATACAGGCTTCAATACAGTAATATCAGAGACGTAATGCGGCTTGTTTTACAATCAATTTCTCTACCTGATTTTAAAATGTTAATCTGTTCACACGCCAATATCTGTTCAATATCTTTTCACTAATTTCTCTTTTCACTACTTACCCAGATACGGGTTCAGTGAAGGTGGCCTAAACTAAAATTTACACCCGTGCACAAAGGGCATACTTGCATGAAAAACACATTCGGATATAATGAAATGGACCCTTATTAAAAATACTTCCACAAAATTTGAAAACAATTTGGATGTTTACATTCTGTAAAAACAGTAAAAAATGGCAAGAGTACGTGGCAGTTCGTAGGAATTCCTGCCAATGGAAATCAAGGTGCTGACATCCCTGCCAGAATTTACAGTGTATCCAGCATGTTTTGTGACACAATTCAAAAGCATTGAGACCAGTGTAGAAGTAATATAGTCCAGCATACTCACACTCCGGCTACAACGGTAAGGAATAGGGCACTCAATTCAGTTGACTCTTCACGCAACATTAGTTTCACGCTTTATTCCGTTAGCGTCTATGGAGCCCGGACTATGCTTCCCGCCGGGCTATAGTTGCTTTCTCAGCGGGATTCAGACATTAGCCGGGATTGGCACTTATACAGTAGCAATGGTCTGTGAGCTGATGACTGCATGCTTTACAAGCTTGATAAATGCTGGCAGTAAAGTCAGCATCTACGACTGAGAAGTGAAGCTTACAAGAAAAAGAATATTACTTTTCCTTTTTTTTTTTACAAAATGTAAACACCCATTTTTTTCAAATTTGTGGAAGTGATTTCAGTAAGGATCCACTTCATTTTGTCATGCCTTTGTGTCCCTTTAATTTATTGTATCTCTCAACCTAGGGGCCCAAATTTGATCGGGTAAAAAGGAAATGATAGAGGATTAGGGAAGATTGTTTTTTATTTAAGTCAGAGTTGTGGTAATATACAAAGCAACAAACGGACAAAGTAATAAGCAAACACGTCGACAGGTAGCGGTAGTTTATTTAGCATTAGAAAATCGTGCTACGAATTTATTTTATAACAATTTGAAAGATATCTCTAATTTTAAGTGCAATGAAATTGCATAATTACTGGTGCCGTATAATATGAAATTATTTTAACAAAGAGCTGTATTACAATAACTCAGCAACATACAGCATATCAATAACATGCATAAGCAGTGCGTTTGTAATCGAATGAGATTATTCAAAATTACGCACGCGGACGTCGCGTGACGAAGCATTTCAATGATCTTCATTAGCAACT
Source organism: Ophioderma brevispina (assembly GCA_023653785.1). NCBI lineage: Eukaryota > Metazoa > Echinodermata > Ophiuroidea > Amphilepidida > Ophiodermatidae > Ophioderma > Ophioderma brevispina. The sequence goes on from JAMKCH010010793.1 coordinate 49,288, forward strand.
GTTTCTTCCTAGAAGTTTCCGGATGTGTCCTTGGTGTATGTAAGATATTCATGCGTTAGACTAGAGTAAAGACTGTTTTACGGAAGGAAATAATTAATGCTGTCATTCCTTGTAACCTTTGATCCTCTTATAGAAGATTTCATGCTAGGCTAATACCATGCAGTCTTACATGCCAAGCCGCTTAATTAGGTAATTAGTGAGGGTCCCATGGAACCCTCCCTTGGGCACTAAGGAAGTTACAGCTGCGGAATATTAAAAAACGTCAAAGAACCAAAGCAAATACTATATAAATGTAAAAAAATTAATAGTAATAATATTAAAGATAACTAACCCTTTTTATGAGTGAAAACGAACGATTTCGTTGTGGACGTTGCTTAACCGTTACTGTACAATAGAGGAGGAGCAGAAGATGACGGGAACTTATTTAGGAGTTCGTTCCCCCCACAGCCACAGAAAAGTTAACCCGTTGGTAGTTAGTATGGACCCTCAAACTTCAATGTAGGTAGGTAGTACTCTCAAATTGTTGTATCACTTTTTAATGGGGACACTTTACGTTTACACAGGGGTCATCAAATTTTTAAAATTGCCCCAAATTTTGCATACAAATTCTGTTCGCCCGAAAACCCCATATTTCTGGGGAATATTGCTGTCTCTCACCCACATACAGTACCCCCATATTGTTTGAGTACTCTGTCCCCGAATGCCCCTGGGTTTGGAAGAGGGAGCCTTTAACCCATCCATTTCATATGTGATCACCCCTCCCCCCGGTCCCCGGGCATACGGTTATACGTCGCGTAATTGTTACATAGTAATGGTGTTACAACCTACTACTGAACAAAGTATACTCGTGTAACAACTATTCAACTTGGCAGAGAGTTTGATTGGGAAATCGCAGCGGCGAATGCTGATTAAGGCATTGAAAGCTGACCTAAAATGACGCAAGCAAAAATCTAAATGTCATTAAAACCTATGGTGTCCACATCAAAACAAAATGTTCATCTCTATAGACATATTTCTTCATCAAATCGGTGACATAATCTTTCGAGGACACCCTCTAGAATTTTTGTTATAAAATGGTAAAGTTGCAGCACAAATTTCGCATTTTTGGCCTTGCGGATGATCCAACCTCGTGAGATTATGGTAGTCAGGCAAGTCGAAATCAATGCAACTAAAGATTTTATTAGTCTCAACTAGGAGTCACGCAGGCGGGCGGTTACTATTAAAGCAATATTAGACATTTTTTGAAGCGCCCCAATTTTCAAAAAGTTGACATTTTTACACGGTTGACATGGTACATGGTAGTGAAAAATATACCTGTAGATGGTTACAGCTCGAAAATGTATGTGTCTCACAAACGAAGGGATTAGGGGAATTCAACGGTGCTGGAAACGGCCTTCCAATGTGAAATAGCCGGGAAAAAAGAGCGCCATGTACGTGTCGAGTTCAGCCATAGTTGGTTTTTGGTTCAGGCAAATTCAAGTTAGAGGGTTATTTCCCGAGGTGGCACTATTTCATCATGGACGGACCGTTAAACGTGGCAATATCCAGCTCGCCCGTTAAGTGCCAATCTGGATCAAATTCTAATTACAACATCGCCTTTTAATGTGTGATTAAATAAGCACTTTTAGCATTCTCGTTCGAAGGTATAATTTCCTGAACAATCACCAATGTCACTGTGCCAAAATATCACTTTTGAAAATTGGAGCGCTCTTGAAAAAACATGTGCCATTATTGCTTTAAGGAAAAAGTCTGCTATTTTAGGCATTAGTGTCCGTTGGGACACTTCAGCACGTAATTGAATGGAGATGCATATCTTTGAACACTGATGTTTAATTTTCTTCCTTTTCTGTCAATTTTTCAGTTGGAAATGATAACTTTTCAGAACAGACCTCATCTTCACTTTTATGGTATTTCTGGTATGATACCTGCCTGACAATGATTACTTTCACACCGGTCGTACAGGCTAAGGCCGAGACTCCTTCAAGCTCTTCATTATTATATTGGAGCACTTTTGTGTTTACAAGTCAAGTTGGTATCACATTCTTTCTCTCAGTCCCATGATGGACTAACGTTTCCTAAAGTGATATCAGACATTTTGAAAATAATTAAAGGAAAGCGTTGCATTTAAAGGACATAATGGCATTAAAAAAATTGACATAATGAAAAGGACCCTTACTGAAATCACTTCACGAGTTTGAAAACAATTTGGATGTTTACATTCTGTAAACACAGTAAAACAGGAAGAGTTCCAGGGGGACGTGGCAGTTTGTGGCAATTTCTGGAACAGAAAAGCAAAGTGTTTACATCCCTGACAGAATTTACAGTGTATCTAGCATGTTTTGCGACACAATTCAAAAGCATTCAGACCGGGATTTAGGCATTGTACTTTAGGCTTGTAGTAAGATATTGATCTAGCAAGTGAAAGATGGATTAGCCGGTATTAGCGCATATACAATAGCAATGGTCTGTGAGCTGATGACAACATGCTTTTCAAGTTTGTTAAATGCTGCCATCTCCCACTGCCATCTCCCAAACCCCCGGACTCTTCCTGTTGTCACTGTTTTTTACAGAATGTAAACAGCCAAATTGTTTTCAAACTCGTGGAAGTGATTTATAAGGGTCCTTTTCATTATTTCATTTTTTTAAATGCCATTATGTCCCTTTAATTCTTCAAATGACAATATGCAGTGGATATAATTATTTTGTTATTTCTAATTCATTTCAGTTACAACAACTTACAGCCTAACTATATCAGAAAGTGTGACAATAAGGTCACCAAATTTCCCTGGACAATACCCAAACCAAGTGCTTGAAGGCTGGGTTTTCGCTGCTGACAGCGGTGTGTACTTAATGACATTCCACAAATTCTCTATTGAAGTAAATGAGGATTACTTATTTATTGGGCCTGGCCTGCACCCTACCCCGGACCTTGCAAAGCAAGAGCTAACAGGCACCGATGCTCTTGATGTTGTAATTCTTAGCTCAAATATGTGGATAGTGTTTGTATCTAATAGTAACGGCCGAGACGAAGGATTTGCGATAGAAATCACTCGAATAGGTAAACTTGAAAATATTATTATTAGTATTATTATTGTTGTTGTTATGTATATTATTATTATTATTATTATTTTTATTATTATTAATATTATTTGACTAATTCAGCATTAAGGCGAAGTTCTCTTTTGTTATGCACTGAATTTGGAGTTAAGGCGAAATTCTGTGTCCCCATTGTTTGCGTTTATTCCGGTAAAGGATATGAATATTAATGTATGCAAATAAAGATGAATAACAAAGGATATGAATATTAATTAATTTAAATAATAAAAAATCATTATGACCTCATGAATAGTTAAGATTTCCCCTTAAGTATCATTTTTGGATGACGATGATGATTATTATTGTTTTTATTGTTATTTTGGAGATTGCTACTCAGACCTATATATATGTAAGCTTACATACATACATACATACATATACATACATACATATACATGTATTAAAACGATTTTGTTGATTTTTTTTCTTTATGTACACTGTTGCTCATATTTTTTTTTCAGACCCAATCTTAAACATATTTCTATTTGAACGCCTCAGTAATCATATTAGAGTAGGTGAATAATTACATAATGAGTCCCCATTACCCAGTCATGCCAGGTGAAGTGAATCTATGCATAATTTTTAAATTACGTAATTTTGTTGGGAGCTATAAAAGGCCAAACGTCTGTTGTTTGTTCCTTTTCCCTGCTCCAAGCCTGTATGCAAGAAAACGCACGTTGTTACCTTTACAACAAAAACTAACACAGAGGTTCCCTAGGTTATACTGGTTTATTTTATTCAATCTCGAATCGTATCCCGTAGGTTAAATTGCCAGAGACATACAACAAACTAATCAAACAAAAACAATGCAACTTCGAGGCAGCAACTTAATCAGCGCCATGTTGTAACATCCAAACTAACCAAATACAAACACACAATGAATGGGAAGTGAGAGCTTTAATGGTTCCTTTGCCCATATCAAATGAACCATGAAGAGAGTGGTAATTCTGAGTTTAACCAATATCACTTATACAAATTAAATCCAGAATTGAGTACCTAGAATAAATACAGCAAGTAGCCCCATCGAGATTTGAACCCGGGACCCTTGGGTCCAAAGGCAAGCTCCCTAAACATTAGACTACGCCACTCTCATAACTCTAGGTTATGCCTCGTCCAACGGTATTGTCAATGCCCTGGAGGGTTCAAACAAGCCAAAGTCGCTGATTCCCTCGGGATATCGCGAGTACGGTCTGTAAAATCCTCAGACACCATCGAGAGGTGGGTCATTTGGAGGCCAAGAAAATCTCCAGGACGACCACGATTGACTACCAGACCAGATGATTGCCGACTGCTTAATCTGTGGCGTTGAGCCCAGAAAATGCCAACAAGCCGTCTGCGTCGTTTCTGGAGAAGACACTATGGTATCAACGTTTCCCGCCAAACTGTAAATCGGAGATTGCTTCAACATGGTCACCGAGCAAGACGAATACCAAAGGTCCTTGTCTAACCCTTCAACACAGAGTTGCTCGACTTCGCTGGGATAGGGAGCACAGAAGATTACAGCTCGGACACTGGCGAAATGTTGTCTTTATGGAAGAGAGCCGCTACATCCTTGACAATCAAGATGGAAGACAAATGGTTCTTCGATTACGTGGTGAGAACCTCCGAGATGACTGTATTTAGGAATCGACTCAAGGTGGTGGCGGCTCAGTGATGGTATGGGCCGGTATTAATTATGGAGGCAAAACATCACCGGTGGTGCTAGATGGAAACATAAATGCCGTCGTGTACCTGGACATTCTGGAAAACTACTGCCTGCCACATGCAAGAAGGGTTTACGCAAACAATTTTCGGCTGCAAGACGACAACGCCACGCCGCACACGGCCGCCGTTGTAGTGATACAATTTCTTGAGGCAGAGGGGTGGAGCAGATCCCAAGGCATGCTTGTACCCCTGATATGAACCCTATCGAGCATGCCTGGGATGCCTTAGGCCGAGCCATCAATGGCAGGGACAATTTTCCTCAAACTCTACAGGATTTAGCTCAGGTTCTGATCGATGAGTGGGACGCTCTGTCCATTGACATCATAAACAACCTTGTAGACAGTATGCTTTGACATCTTGACGCACTGATTCATGCCAGGGGTGGCCTACTCGATATTAGTGACTGATTGACATTTAGAACAGTACCATTTTAATATTTCGGTGCATGAAACTACATTTCGGTGCATAAGTGTGTTATCTGTAAAGCAGACTGATGTGAAAAAATTGTAACAATATCCTTAAATCTGCTGTTCAAATACCCCCTTCCTTTCAGGCTAAGGACACAGTTCGTAAAGGGTTAATTGTGGACAAAGTTCATGGTGATATGTTCGGAAGAGACTGACCAATCAAGTAGTGTGGCGATATACACCCTAGATATCATAAATAACTCACACTGTAAGAATCATTCCATAAAAGGTGGAAAAAATATTTTATTCCAACTTTATGAGCAACAGTGTAATAAATTTATGAACCATAAAGGAATGTTGTATTCTTTAAAATATCATGATTTTATGATCTTGTAAGAAGAACATCAAACTGTTTGATTGGCCTAATCAGTTTGCACTGGAACAGTGTACATTAATTTTATAACAAGTATTTTTATAATCGTTTTTTTTTTAAATTTATGTTAATATATCCGATATATATCATCAATTTATGAAATTATTACATGACTCTATTTTTTCGTGGAAATGGTAAACAGGTATGGCACCTAACTTTAATTTTATGTTTTATCCTTCAGACGAAAATGATATTCCACCAGATGTCGAAACAGTTTCCTTTGCTTCTGGTACGAGAAATTTATTTGTGTAATTAATACCGTATATTGTTAAGTAGGAGAAATATTACCCTTTTTCAAGCTCGAATAGTATTTCTTAATTTTTTCATTGATTATTGCTCGCGCCCCGAGGGCGCGATGTATATAGAGATAAACTTTCAGAGGACACCACCTCTGCGATTTCCAAAATGGTTGCGGACGAGGCTGAGATATTAACATATTTCAGATGTTTTCAGATACATACATTTGTGGCATACTGCTCGAAATATAAACAATAACAATCGCTGATTTTACCAATAATTATGAAAAGGATTTCAATGTTAATCCTTTTTGATAACGATAACATATTAGTGACTTAATACATGTTGATTTGAAAGAGGCTTGGTGTCCAGGCCCTGGTCCAGGTTGGTGGCGCTATACCTCAACATTGTCTATGGGCTCAGACGATGGCGGCCAAGACTCTTTCAATATAGCAACTCATCGAAACGAACATGTACTGCAGCTCCTCTATAGTAGAGGTCAAACGCAGAGGTTAGTGAGTGCGCTAGACGTTAGTTAGATGCTGGAGGGTTGGTTTCTTAGATACTTGGTTGTTTCTTCTTTAAATGCTTCAGTTGTAGTGATATTGACGAGGGTTTCAGGTAGACAGTTCCATTCGGGTTTATTGTACATCAAGCCCGTGCGCGAGTTCACATGGGTGTGGTAACACCAATGGGTCCTATGTCTTGTTGTTAATGTGTTAGACTAGTCTTGACATGTCGTGGGTTTTTTTAAAGATCCCTGTGGGAAATGCATTTTTGTTTGTAAGTTAGGGTCCATAGGGCCCCTTCCCCTTGACCATCAACGGGCGTGGCCAAGACCTTGAACACTCATTGTATTAAAGAGACACGCAGAACCGCGAAACTTTAGTTTGCATATTTGTAATACTTACCGATGTATTGGATTAAACCTTAATTGAATACACCGTCGTTATGCAGTAAGATCAGTAAGATGATGATGATGATTTAGAATTTTCTATCAGAAAAGAAAAATCAAAGCATACTTTTCTATGGGGACCATTATGATGGCAGGCAAGTTCAAACATATTTTGGGTTTTCTTTTTTACTTGTTTGTCCAATAAACCTTCGAAAAGTTCTCAGTAGGTGTCATACAAACGATCAAGTGCAAAATGAAACAAATTCATATCCTAAAAAAAATCTCCCAATGTCCCCTTAAGATGACTACTGCAAAAAACCCTGTAGATTAAATGATTAAATTAAAGCATATCAACCTTATAAAATAATGTTGTGTATATAAGAAAAACGGCATCTAAGTCCATTTGATGCTGGACTACTGCATCATTGATGCTCCTTGTTTCCCTACAAGATGTTTTAAAGAGACACTGGCACATTTGATAAATAGTGCGTCCTTAAGATTGTTCAAAACTGATATTTTTGCATGGTTGTGAAGCTTTTATACACTTTAGCCCTCACCTGGAATGATTAAGCCCAAATCAGCGCCCTTACGGGTAAACAGAACGATTTTATGAATAAATGTTGCCGGCGACATTAATTCAGCAGACGACGCAGGAATGGCGTTTAACACAAGAAAACACACGGTGGAGTTGATTGCCACGACATGCACCTTGTTTGACCGGTTTGTGACCTTTGTGGTTTTAAAATGAATGAATAAGAGTCTGTGATAGTCATGTAGTAGGCACTTTTATTGACTAAAGTTAAGACAAACTCAAAATTTGGCCTACAAATTACTTGATGTCTTTAGCCTCTTAATAAACCTCATATCTGCATGCTTTGTGTTATGTTATATTTGTGTGTAAAAATTTTATATTTTGTTGAAAATGTGCCAGTGCCGCTTTAAATAAAGCATTGCATTAATACTATAGTGTGTGCTCGATACCATCACATGACCCCTCTCAATTTATGTGTTTGTCCAGTTTCTCGATTCTAGGGGTGCGCCTTAAAGCAATATTAGCACATTTTTGAAGAGCGCTCCCCAATTTTTCAACAACTTTGAGATTTTTGCACGGTTGCATTGGTAACTGGCTAGTAAACTATACCTGTGAATGGTTAAGCTCGAAAATGTCTGTGTGTCACAAACGAAGGAATTTTGTAATTAGAATAATTATTATCGGGATCCCCGATAATAATTAAACGGTTGCTGGAAACGCCCTTCCAATGTGAAATAGCCGGGAAATCGCGCCATGTACGTGTCTACGCTCATCCATTAGTTGTTTTATCGGTTCAGGCAAGTCAAGTCAGAGGTTATTTTCTCGAGGTGGCACTATTTCATCATGGACGGACATAATCGTAGCATTTCCAGCTCTGCCGTTAAGTCCAACCTGGGATCCCAATTCCAATTACAAAGTCGCTTATTTATGATAAATATGCATTTTTTAGCATTCTCGTTCGCAGGTATAGATTCTTAGACAATTACCAACGTAACTGTGCTAAAATATCAAATTTTGAAAATTGGGGGCGCTCTTCAAAAAATGTGCCATTATTGCTTTAAATGTATAGTTACGCCTAAGAGTGTTCCTAATATCATTGCCGTTTCATTTATTTCGTGCTTTCTCCGCTGCACATCATTTTCAGACAGAGACTTCAGCCTTAACCTAAATGATCATCAAGAAATTAAATCGCCGAACTATCCAAATCCATATGATGATGACGCCTTTGTGGTGTGGACCTTCGCTGCCGAAAGTGGCGTGTACCTGGTACATTTTACTGACTTCTACCTTGAAGAAGGCTTCGACTTTTTGTATATAGGGCGCGGGCTTAATCCTGCACCGGGTGATTACAGTCAAAAGCTTACGGGTTCCGTTCTTTCTGATACGATCATTTATTCCTCCAACATTTGGATTTTATTCACGTCTGACGACAGTGTTTCACGTAAGGGATTTCTAATTACAGTGACATTGATAGGTATGTATTTGTTGCTCTCTCATTGGCTTAGAAACACCATTGTTGTGTCTGCGAAGCGGTCTAGCATACTACAATTACTGATCTCTATACAATGGATTGGCTACATAACAGTAACTGTTTATTAGATAACAGGCAGACAACAGGTCACGCTGGCATGCTTTATTTTCGTTTTCACATGAAAACAATGGTGCAGCGCTGACCTCTCCAGTTGGTAAAAACGTTTGAAACAACTTCGTTTTGGGGGCTCGTAAATACGTTGTTTCATTTTACAAATATTGCAGAAATGTTGCTAAAAGTCTACTTCATACCTCAAATGGTATAATTATAATGATATTTTTGGGGTTAAAAAACAATGATGAAAAGCGAAAAGATCGTGTTTAAATAATGCGTGGTCTTGACAAATTCAGGAGCCCCACATCATTTTAAAGTAGACCAAATCATAAAGGGACATCTTATCTGTAAAAAAGTCTGTGCACGTGAAGCTGTATCTGTTTTGAGAAAGCGAAGACCACGGTTAGTTCATAGATTGCCAGTTTGAACATGAATTCCCCTATACGTTAACATGGCGAAAAACATCACTGATTTGCACTTCAGACCTGTGTGGGGAATTAAAGAGACATGAGGAGATTTCCAGAAAGAAGCGCCCCCAATTTTTTTCGAAACGCGTGTCTTTTGTGTTTGAGCAAAATCCCACGCCTTTCATGACCGCGTACAACAATTTATACGGTTATCAATTGTGTCACTGTGACCTCAGGACTGACTGATAAGTACATCAAAGGCACACAATGGCATCCAGAGACACCTGTGTAACGGAAGTTGTACTCTCTGGGTACACGTCTTAGGGACATGCCAGCCCATACGCGCGCAACTTCTAATAGGTTGGGCTGAATGGGCTCACTAAATTGGGTAGACGTTTCATTTAGAAGTCCCATTGATGCAAATGAGGTATTGCCATTCATTCCGTCAAGCACTACTGCACAACGTCATACAGCGCATGACGGAATCAATTGTAATACCTCATTTGCATCAATGGGATCTATTTGAAACGTCTACCCTAAATGGGTTTGATTTTGTACTATATTATGTCGCTTATCCACATTTAAATGGGAATGCATTTTGTGTAAATGGCCGGCTCTTAAGCTCCTGCTTGGGTTCTTTTATATACTATTCCCAATATGGCCAACCGTACGGAACCCAGGTTACCAATCCATTGTACAGAGATCAGTGACTACAACATAAATAATCAATACAACTATGTATATTAAATGTTAGTGTCCCGATTGAAAGTCTCGTTCCGTCACATCACCTAATCAAAATCGAGATGGTAGTATTTTGGGGTGTTTCCGTAACCTGACCCATCTGACACACTTTTTCTGACACACTTATGAATTTGGAAACCCTTCACGGAATAAAGCACAGGTTTATTACGTTAATGTTTCAGAATTCATAAGTGTGTCAGAAAAAGAAAGTGTGTCAGATGGGTCAGGTTACGGAAACTCCCCGTATTTAGTGTGCAAAAAGCACACACAACGTAATCCCGTGTTTAGGCTAGGTGTGACTTCTAGGGGTATGACTACAATTCTAGTCCTTCAGATTCTGGAAGAGCCATTAAAAACAAATGCATCCCAAATGCCATTTTTGCCACTTTTCAGAAATCACGGAGCAGATCCCTGCCTTGTGTTTAGGGTGAAATTGCTCATAGATCTAACAAGACAGTAACACTACCTCCTTTTTTGCGGTGATCGACAGGTTAGTAGTCATTTTCCTCTAAGGACGTATGGGATATAAAGTCTTGTATTCGTGGAGGTGAACCAAATGCCTTTTGTATCTGGCCCTCTACATTTTGATTTTGATTTTGTCCCTAGAGGAAAATCTGACGTTCACCGCAAAAAAGGGAGGTAGCGTTAATTTTCTGGTTAGATCTAGGGGCAATTTTCCCCTTACCCAGGGGTCTGCTCCGTGATTTTTTAAAATGCATTTAAGGGAGTTAGGGATATATATATACCTGGTGTCTCAAAAAGGAGAACGTCAAAGCGCCCTCTATTTCACGAAGAAAAGTAAACTATACAAATTAATACACATCTGAAAAAATCTTTCCAAAAGGACACATATGGATGAATTTAGTATTCTGCCACCACATCCTTAAACATGCAGTTTATCCGTTAAGGCTTCTGCATCCATAGGGTGGTGGCATAATAAAAAAAAAACAGATATATTGACCGAGTTTATGGCCGATTGAAATTTTGTACCACGGATTGTTACTGTTTTAGTTGTCTTTAGACAATATACATTCTCCAAGTACATTTTTTTTGTTTATGATTTCTTTTGTTCTTGCGACAATGTCAGTTCTGATATTTAGTTTCAATTATTAGAATTTTACCTCTTCTTTACTGCGCTGCTCTGCCATCCAGTTCTGCCTCTAAGACGGATGCGGGCTTAATTGCGCTCTCTTTCCATTTCAATTTCAAGTACAGTCAATACATTAGTATGGCACGCTCCACGTATCAAATCATGGCGAGTTTCATGCGCTGTATATCGAGTTTACCCCGCTATAGGTCGAGGTTACAGCGCTGCCTATACAGTTTGAACTCTATGTGCCGAGTTTCCTAAATCATGTCCAGAATAAATCATGTCCAGAATAAATCATGCCGAGTTTTAAAAACTGGACATGATTTTTTTTACAATATGTGCAACTGGACATGATTTTTTTCTCAACATGAGCAAACTCGACATGATTTTTTTCTCAACATGAGCAAACTCGACATGATTTTTTTCTCAACATGAGCAAACTCGACATGATTTTTTTTACACATATACCAAAAAATCATGTCGAGTTTTCCTCATGTTGAGAAAAAATCATGTCGAGATTTTGAAACTGGATATAATTTATGTCAAACTCACCATATAGAGAGCAAAACTCGATGTATAGAGGGCAAACTGGACATATAGCGCTGTAAACTCGACATATAACGCTGCCAACTCGACATATGGCGAGGAAACTCGATAAACAGCGCGTGAAACTCGACATGCGCGGGAAAACTCGCCATGATTTGATACGTGGAGCGTGCCATACATTAGGTACAACCATAAAAGAAAAGAAGAGGAATGAGATCGGGAGTTCTCGGAGCCCTTTGATTCCTTGTCCTAGACCACATGGTTACGGAAGAGCTCCTCTGGTCGAGCGCCACCTCATGGTCTGGCGCCATTTGTTTGTTGGCCATATAATCTTGCAAATTCTGAGACGAGAGTGTTGGTGATTAAGTTTAGGTAATCCTAGCCCTTTGCATTTGTAGCAAAAGAAAAACACAGAACAACACGATACGATGGCCAAATTTGCGGGGTGGTTGTCCTTGTAGCACGTAATGTCGTTCAAGTAGATGAGCCGACTGGAAACTTGCCTCATCAGCCATCGGTACACAAATGTTTTTGCTGGCCTGTTGTGAAGCCGCTGGTAGAAAGTTGAAGACCCGGTTTGAATTCAGCTCGTACGGATGCTATACATAACGCATGTTTAAATAGGGTTCTGTTTGGAACCGATATTTGGGTTTATTCGTAAGGGTATACTCGAGCAATTGATGTTAGCTTGGGGCATATCACTCCGGCTTCCTGGTGCTTTAGATTGCCGGTTCCCGCTGGTTCCATATTTGAGAATTGCCTGTTAACTGCGTATATACAGATTGCTTGTGGGAAGTGTATGATGACAGAATGCCTTTCAATCTTTGATGTCCTATACGTGTCAGCAAATGGGGTTCAAATATAAATGTTCGCTGTGTATTTGGGTAATGAAGTACCATGATTACCAATATCTATCTTCTAAGATTGCAATACACTATTTCTAAATAGGCTACCAATCATGTATCAAACTTGTTGATCATTGAGTTCATATATCTAGTCTATGTTCGAAATTCCCGGGCTCAGACCTCATTTGGATATGCATGACACTTCTGTACGTTTTGCTAATTATATTCAGATGCTCATATTCAAACATTAGCATTCCGTGCACAGCTGCAAAATTGAGAGCAGCTGATGCTATTCGCTAGGAAAGTGTTGGGACACCTTTCGGGCTTAATATCTATAGGCTAAGAACCCTGACTTGTTAGCTTATTGGTAAGAATGCCGTGCTAGTAATTAGGAGGTTGCCGGTTCGAATCCGGCTAAGCGCACCTTGTCATCTCTCTAGGGAAAGACTAATAATTAAACAAAAATACAAAAATGGGTGATTTCAATAAAACTCTTCTTGGAATTGTTTTTTTTTTTTTCTTTTTTTTAGATGAGAATGCTTGTTTAATATCAGAATACCCTTGACCATGTCGGTTACATTGCATTTCGGTTTCTTTATTCTGTACATTTCTGCCATGTATGTAATTTTCCACTGCATGCCGCTGGTTGGATTTTAGCTGTTTTAAACTGTTTAAAGTGGTTTGATCATGTGTATGAAACCGGCTTCAACTGTACATGCTACTCTTAACTACTGCTATACGCGTACTGTTTATGGACTTGAAATGTCTTAGACTTGGATAGTTAGGACGAAGTTGGCTTTTGTTATTCACTCATAACGCTCTTAGGGCGAAATATCGTTTCCCCCAACGTTTATTTATTATACTTTTATACTAATACTACGTTTATTTAGGGATTCAAACATGTTACAGAGTGGTTCATCACAAATCAACAACGATGCATCCATGCGTCCGCGTATTTTTATCCCGCGAGGGTGGCTTTAGCCGCCCGAGCGGGATAAAAATACGCGGACGCATCGGATGCAGAGTTGTTGATTTGTGATGAACCACTCTGTAACATGTTTGAATCCCTTTCAACAACGAAATCTTCTTGAAAACTTATTAATATCGTGTATAGAGGAACATAATTAATCTCACTATAATACTAAAATGTTCCCAGTTCACGGAAATCTTTCCTCATTCAAATATTTTAGCAAAATATAAAGCAAAGCGATAGTTTTGGCAAGTTTGTTGCTTTGCAGTTTGCACCTGGTGTCCTAGCGCGTACTCAGAGTTCTAAACGTGACGAACAGTGCGTCGACTTAAGCGTAACGCGTAAACGCACTTCCGTGTATGGCAAGCCATAAAGGCCATAACGTATTGCCGCAACGCGTTGCGACATTTCAGCAACGCGTTGGGACATTTCGGCAACGGCGTTGCAAGAAAGTAAGCTACGCGTTGCGGCGTCGACCAATTAGAATGACGAATTTCTGTGACGTATTTCAAAAACTAGACCCACAACGCATTGGCAAGTATCTAGCAACGCGTTGTGGAAACTCACAACGCGTGCAAGCCTTCACAGAGACGGCGTCCGCGACCTTCACAACGCGTTTGCACACCTTCCCGAACGCGTTGGCGAAGGGTTCACTAGCCTAAGGGTCCAATAACGTTTGGCGCAACTCTAAAATGGCCGAAATGTCGCCACGCGTTGCCGAAATGTCGCAACGCGTTGCCGAAATGTCGCAACGCGTTGTGACTTTCTCACAACGCGTTGCGGCCAATACGTTATGACCCTTATGGCTTGTGGACCTGAGCAAACGAAGCATTGTGAAGGTTGCAACGCGTGGTGAAGCTCGCAACGCGTTGTGAAGGTTTGCAAACGCGTTGCAAAGTATCTAGCAACGCGTTGTGGGTCTATTTTTTTGAAATACGTCACAGAAATTCATGATTTTTTGATTGGCCGACGTCGCAACGCGTTGCCGAAATGTCGCAACGCGTTGCTACTTCTCGCAACGCGTGCAGCAACACGTTATGGCCTTTATAGCTTGCCATATCCGTGAACACTGCGCCGGGCGTAACACGCTAATTTGCATATCAACTGTTGGTTATAACGAATCAACAACGGTACGCTCCTGTACAAGGAGATACGGTGAGTGTTGAATTAATTATTAAACCTATTACGGTTTGTTCGTTTTGGATACTAACGGATATGACTATTTAATTTAGGCAAATGAAGGATACTTATGTAAATGAAGGATAATTCCCTAGAATAACAAATGATATGAATCAATTTAAATAAGAAAATAGTTCATTATAACCTAATAACAAATATAATAAAATCAAAACAACAAAACAACAAGAACAATATTAAAATATTATTATTACTATTTATTATTTTTTCCATTAGGCATTCACGCAACACACACTTATAATTGGTACGTACGTGTACACCGTGCACACAGTGTACGAAACAGATGAAAAATTCGGAACAACAGAATTCGGAACAACCGAACATCCCGGGGGTGGGTACTCGACCCAAAATTGGGTACGGGTGTGGGTAAAAAATCGACCCATGTTTATAGTGACCTAATTGTACAAAAATATGACCCATTTATGTAGTTGGTTCCCGAAATGTTCGACTACATTTATATATTTGGCTTTGAAATTTCGCACCATTTTCATAGTAATCTTAGCAAAATAGGCCCATTTTCATAGTAACTTTTCCAAAAATCAGAAAATCAACCATTTTCATTGTGATTTTAGCGAAAATCGGAAAATTGACCCATGTTTATAGTAAAATGCGGACCAAAAAGTGAAATTAAACCCATTTATATAGTAGCAATGACCTCAAAAAGTGACCCATCTTTATAGTAGCCTGGTGGGGAAAATGACCCATTGTTATAGTAAGGCGTGAAAATGTGACCCATATCACATAGAAAATGAGAACACTGCCGTAGACAAGGTACCGTTCACAGGTACTTGCAAAATGTATAAAAAATGCAAAACTCGGCTGGAATTTCAAACCGTGACGTTGACTAAATTTGCCTTCTATCAACGATGATGGAGAAAGTCGAATGCTAAATTAAATATTGATATATTGATAAAAAAAATATATATATACATATTTATGATTCATTGTGTAGTCGTTGGGAATAAATGGTCCTCTACTGTTTTAATAATGAACTAATCAATTAATTCAAACTGCTAATGAAAACCGCGCGAAGAATGTCATTACTCGTACCCACGGGTGCTCATGCCACTCACCAAAGTTCGAACCCTCGAAAAACAGCAATATGTGCTTCACTGCGCTTTTTGGTTGTTTTTTTTAATCATCAATCTCGGTCAACTTTGTTTTGATACACACTGTAGACCCTACTTCACCTGTTATAATACCTCCTTGTAGAAATTCTTCGATCATAAAATGTGCTCATTGTATTGGTTTTGAAGAGTAAGAATGCAGCAAATATCAGATATCGTACAATTTTTAGCTTGGCATTACAAGAAACAAATTTCTGTCTTCTTTTTAAATAGATGAAAGTGATCTGCCAGATGTCTCAGCTATCGATTTTTCAGGAGGTAGGTATATCAAAAAGTATGATCGTTATTTTTTGGCTACTGTTTGTAACAATAATAACTATAGCCCTCACCCTCCGAATGGACGGGTTCCGGGCAAGGAAAAACTTTCACTTTTTCACTTTCAACGGTTTCTCAGCGGTTTCATCATCCTGAAACATGACCATTTTAAATTAGACTATGGGCACCCTGGTTTTTGTTCTAATTCCAAGTGGCCAGGCCCGTGGCAGGCGGTGGGGGTGGTGGCGCGGTGGTGGCGCGGGTCGCACCCCCCCCCCCCCCCCCCCCCCCAATTCCACAAAAGGGGAAATAGGTCCACTTTTTGGCGATTTTTTTGATAAAAGGTCCAAAATTTAGAGAAAATATGACGAGAACGTCCACTTTTGGTGATGAGATCAATTGAAAGGATCAATTTGGGGGGGGGGGGGGGGGGGGGGGGGGGGGGGGGGTGGTAGGTCCATTTTTCAAAAAAGTCCACTTTTTCGAAGACCCGCATCCCCCCCCCCCCCCCCCCGTAAAAAAATCCTGCGTACGGCCCTGCAAGTGGCCGCCAAAATTCGAAAAGAACACTAAAAGTGGTTAGAAAAATGTATTCCTATCCTTTTGTGGTTCCTAAAACAACATAATGTTTTGGACTTGCCCCGGGGGACTTGCTCCTCTGGCGACCGGTTGTTCGTTTGTTTGGGCGTTCCTTCGGCTATTCGTTTGGGCAGACAGCCAAATCATTGATCCTCGGTAACTCATTAACGTAAAGGCCAATGACGTTCAAACTTAGTGAAGTAGTAGCCCATAATAAGTGACTGGTGCTGTAAAGTTTTGTATTTGCATATTAATTATTATATATCTAGGTCATTTGCATAATTTGGACCTAATTTTCATTAATCCACCGACTTAAATCCATTTTTGGCTATCCATATTAATTACACATCACATATAACATGTACAATATATCGTAACTCGAGGTAACACAAAATGCAAAATTAAATATTACAGGGGTGTGGTTACGATGTCGGAGTTGAAAATAATCCATACGAATCGCTAGTCGTGAACTCATACCGTTGCAAGGAGAGCTACCTGTTCATATTGTCCTGGATTTCCGGAGCATGAACACAGGTAGGATATTGTGTTTATTGGGCCTGTATTACTCACTCAGATAACATCTCACCATGGCCTCAACTCCATGTACAATTGAGTAACTGTTATTAATATGTGTGCGATCAAGCAAAA
The DNA here is from genome assembly GCA_023653785.1 of Ophioderma brevispina. Lineage (NCBI taxonomy): Eukaryota > Metazoa > Echinodermata > Ophiuroidea > Amphilepidida > Ophiodermatidae > Ophioderma > Ophioderma brevispina. Next base: position 66,582 of record JAMKCH010010793.1, read on the forward strand.
TTGGGTCGGAAGTCGCAAAGATTGATTTTGAGATATAGCCAAACAAAGGAGAAAATGCCTTTTGTTTCCTATTGTTTTGCCACTCTTTTTGTGAATTCACAAAAATTGCGCCCTAATTTTACGATTTTCGATTTTTCCAGCTGTTTTCCCCCGTAGAAAATGGCTTGATTTTAGAACGAATTTAAGCAGTGGCGACGCAATTTGTCAACGTAGAGAAATGAAGAGTATTATCCGTGTAAAGTCGAGAGGGTGGTAATCCCCCCTTGGCAAAACGTGTTACAAAAGGGCTTAAGTGATAAAAAATTTTATGTTGAGCCATATAAAGCTACTTTAAAACCTGATAAAATTGTTTGCAGCATAATAACGACAAAAAACTGTAGCGATACAAATTACTTGTTGGTTGTCCCCCCCCCCCCCCATCCACTAATAGGTATATCCAAATACAAATTGCATATCCCCAGGAAGGGGGCAGTGACACGCTGCTCGATTTGGGCATGGGGATTTCCAAACGGTAATTATGGAATTCTTACATGCATTTCGACGTTCAGCCTCGTCCCAGTGACATTACAAATCACCGTTTAATCATTCGTTCAATAAATCTGTATAATAATAATTTGGGATAAATTATGACTTCAAAACTCCGTCGCGGTTAGGGCGTAACCCCCGCTGCAAAAGAGTGTAATTTCAATACGGTGAGTTTTTATATGTAAATAAAACCATTGGACTGTATAGATATAGTCCAGTCTCCGCCGATACGCGTAAAAGCGCCATCCTACCGTTTAAGCCTTTCAAATTAGACTAGCACTCGGGTCCGCCGGATGTTGATGACGATTTGAATTCACTTGTTTTCTGTTAGGATGCATGTCCTACCCGCTCAGGGGGAAACTTGGAGATCAAAGTGCTTCTGCTCAATATCAGCTTCTGATTTCCCTAAAATACCCACAATGGGCACGTTATGCCCAAGTGCTATTCACAAGAAACTAAATAACAATGGTCATATTATTGGAGGGGTTCGGAATACCCACAATGTAGGTGCAATATAATGTACCTGTGAATATAATAATAATAATGTTAATGACCATTTCAAATTGAAGATTTGATAGGTTTAGCTTTTTTAGGTTAGAGTAGGAGTTTAGGGTAAAGAGTAAGGATAACGACGAGTTAGGCTTAGAGTTAGGGTAAGGGGTACGTTGGAAACGAGGGTCCAAAAGTTACTCCTGCGTTGATACCATCGTTTTATATGCCCTGTACTATTGTTTGATAAAAAAAATAATATACTTGTTTTCAGTTACAAGAATGTTTGTAAGGGGAAGACGGTTGATTATAGAGGAACGCAGTCTTAGCGTCCTGTGCTTCGTGGCAAATGCAGATCGTCCTGACCTTTTTTTACCACCGAATATACCCTGAACTGAGTGGGCAATCATAAGTATCGAAATCCAGGAAGCATGAGGGATACACCTTACTGCCTTCCCCCGACGCTGAAAGCACTGATACGTTAACATGACTCATCATTAAGTCACCCACAGTACACATGCCACCCAAGGTGACTTTATTACTTTCTTATTCATTGGCATTTATTCAGTAGCAATGATATTCAAGCAGACAATGCTCAGCAAAAAATATAAAATTCATTTCAAACAAATATAAAATCACTTTCAACTGTACCAATTCCAGTGGTTCCTAATGCATGGAAAGCTCATACATGAACATGCAAAGATCTATTCTGAATGTTTACGAGTTAGGGCCACGAATAATCAATCCGACAGGGACCCATAATGAAATATGGTTTAATAATAAGCATTTGATAAGGTTGCAATGCTTAAAAAAGGTGTAGTTTTTTCGCGACTTATTTAATGAGTTATTAAAGCTAAAACCGTTATTAAGGTCAAAGTCAATTAAGCTTATACACGTTCAACTATTTAAAATGCTCAAGGTTCATGGAAATGGTTTGATCTTGTTTGTAATGTTACATTGAAGGACTTAAAATATTATAACACTGATAAGCTAATTGGCTGGATGAAATGACTTTCGGAATAAAAACAAATACTTAGCAATATGAAATTTTTGTGAAGGGAAAAGTCGAATAAAACCGAAATGTTTATAGAGAGGCTCTCCGGAGACGAGGTTTGTGGGTCAGTCATCAAACACCAGAACAATAACACTTTATTCTCATATGGTTAATTATCAGAAATATGTGTACGGAAATATACAGTCCACAATAATTAATTTCTATCTATAGGTCGTCGGGACACACAAATACATACTTACTCAAGGCTAGGATTCTGCAGCTATCATTCTAGTTGTTCTGGTATGCTGCTACGCTCTGCGTGTCGTTTCTTTATGAAGAGGTGATTCCAAAGGTCTCAACCCAATGCTGCCTCTGTGTAAAAATTCGGACAGTGTCCATGCTTTAATCATTATAAATTACCGGAATAGTTAAGACAATAAATTACACTACCTTTTGGAACCGAATTGTGACTTATTTTAAACCTCCATATAATGAATAATCTCTATGTAGTACATAATAAAAAGAAACAATGAAATTTGAGTTGATTTCTATTGGCTGAATACAAAGTCTGTCATTTTATAGCTAACCATCGACTCTTTCTAAATGGCGAAATTCTGCTTTAAATCACCAATTATTAATTTCTATTGTCAAATGCCATTTCATGTAAAAAAAATAACCCTAGAAATTGATTTATGCCCTTTGGAAATCCACTCTTCATATCTAATGCTTCTTCTAAATTTGGAGCATGAGAGTAAAAGGCTTACAAAACAATGTATTGCATGTTCAGGATACACACTCCCAATTGTCTAGGGGGCGGATCAATTACCTACAGCAGGACGTGTTGAAGTATTTCACAACTCGATTTGGGGAAGTATAGTGCTGATAATTGGAGTTTACATGAGGCGGCTGTGGTTTGTCGTCAATTGGGATTGGATTGGTGATTAGAAGTCATTCGCATCAAAAACTTTGTATCGGCCCAAAGGTCCGTGTACATGGATGATGTGGAGTGTGTTGGAACAGAAGTCACGCTGTTGGACTGTCTTTATAAATCAGTGGAAACACTGGAGGGGAGGAACGTCAGGATGTGGGTTTCTTGTGAAATCCCGCATCAGGTAAATAGGGTCCTTTCACTAAAGGTAAATTATATTGAATGGGACTTTTGGTTCCTCTAAATCATCCAAGCATGGCGAAAAAAGACTATACATGCACATGGTTCACCTGAATATTCCAGGTATTTCACAGGTGAATCGTCTGTAGTCTCAGGGATAGGGAACAAATAGATAAAATCCAAATTCTATTGCATTAGGTTGAATCGTTGAACTTAATTATAATTGATTACTTTTATGCGATAGAGATGTTAAATTGAATAAAAAACCAATATAATCTCTGAAAGTGAAACCTAATGCTTTACATACATTCCCCCTGTTTTAGAGTCAGTACATGAGCTGTTAGTAACAGGTAATGTCTACAGCTATGCTACAGAGGGAAAAGCATTAGATATCTTCTTATTTGTTATAAATATTTTTATTTGGTAGCAATATCAAAATGAACGCCCCTCACCAACACCACCCCCCACCCTGGGAAAATTGTATTGTCCTTGCGGCATAATCCTTCACATAATACATCATTTGTATTCGTTAACGGAATACCATGATCAAAGTGGGCATTTTGTACGGGAGGATTCTTTGATGATTGAATTCAGTAATAATTTTCAAGGAAGAAAACCTGTAATGCAACTAATCAATGAATTACTTTTTTCGACTTTCTAGGATTAATTCTCCAAATAAATTTTAAAAAACAATAAAGCAATATATCGATAATGTTTTGGAAAAGAAAGGGGAAGTATTAATTTTATTTGAATGTAAAGAAGCATAACTATCCCTTTTTACTTTTAAAAGTAAATTTAAAAAAATCACTTTGGAGTGTTGTACTTTCATGTACAGCCGGCGAAAAAAGTGACGTTGCTACAAAAAGAAGGTGAAGGAAATTCTGACTTTATATTGTTTTTGATTGGTTGATTGTTTAATTGATTGTTTGATTGATTGATGATTGTTGATACTGACCTAAAAAAAAAAAAAACAATGAACAATATATGTCGCTAAATAACAATTATATTTTGATGATAAAAGACAAATTCATATGCTTTTCCACTGCTATACAACTCAAACAAAGAAGTATACTTTCCCCATGAATACGTTCTTTCAGGACAACAAATAACTGCACTTGTGTCAACGATATTGAAATTTCAAGGCATCCGTATTTCCTGTCATATGTAGAGATTCCTTATAAAAACAGCCACTCAATAGATTCATACGTTTCATTATTTGGCCACAAAAATGCCTTAAACGTGAAAAGCAAAAGTATTGAGGATATTAAGTTTAAAAAAAAGGATGGATTCCTATTGTGCTCCAAATTCAAATGAGAATTTTTGTGGGTGGTTGTTTAACGGAAATGAGATAACGTATGCTGGAAGGTGTGAGTACGTCTATCACTGACTCAGGAAATTGAATGATAAGAAAGAGGTCAATGTGATTAACTTCAAAACAACGTTTTCATTGTTGATATTATGAAATTAGATATGTGTTCAGACATGATTTTGCGCAAAACCAGTGGTTTTTTTTATTATTGCTTTACGAAAGTTTCATTTTTTTCGGATATGTTGAAGACCACTGTCTTCCATTGGCGTTATCGCATTTCCGGTCCACACAGCCTTTACAATTTTCTCCCGTAAACATTTAGAGAAAACCTAACAAATCCGTACAATCTATTTGGCGGCTATTTTGGATTAATTTCTGTCGTTCTGTCTGTATTCCTTCTGGGGTACCATCGGAAAGTTATCGTTCACCAGCTCTTTTAATCCACCATTTTAAGGATCATGGTATTCAAATCAAATGTTACTCGCACCATTGGATTCTGGGATATAGCGCCTGTTGGGAAAAACTCAACTCTGGCATTCGCCAGCTCATTTGCAGTTAAGAACCCATGTTTCTGCATGTTGCAGTACTTTGGACACTGTGTGTAGAACCATTCCGGAGTGGTTTTATCATAAAGTCATTCTCTTTACTCACAGAGGTGGTTATTTAGGCTTAATCATTTCAGGCGGTGGCTAATATAAGTAAAAACTTTACAACCATGTAAAAATGTAAATTTTGAAAAAAAAATCTTCATGGAGCACTATTTTTAAAATGAACCTTTTACTCCTGTTTTGATTCCGTTGTTGCCATTTGTTTTGTTTTGTTATTTTCATACATAGAACACGTTGGTCAGCGTGTAAGACGACAAGCAGAACCATCAGTTGGAAGTCTTTCAGGTAAGCTTTGTTTACATTTCCGGTTTGGGTCATTCAGGGATATAAAAAAAAAGTAGAGAGAGTGACGAAAATCACACCGGAGTGATTTTAATACAAAATCATTCTGTTTACCTATAGGGGGGGGGGGGGGTCATTTGGGCTAATAATTTCAAAGCATTTTAAAAATCTTCCGATCACCACAAAAAAGAGAGGTAGCGTTATTTTTCTTGTTATATCTAAGGGCAATTTTCCCCTAAAACAAGGCAGGGGTCCGCTCTGTGATTTTTGAGTACATTTAAATGTAATTACGTGATTTTAGGGGTATAAAAGTTTTACAACCATGCAAACATTGAAAAATTTTGAGGGGCACTATTTTTCGAATGTGCCATTCAAAAACGCTTATCTTCCCGAAATCAGGTTTTTTTTAGCAGACATTTCTTTTATTACAGGTTGTAATTTCAATCAAACTCTTTCTGCCGAATACTAAATCACTGAATATTAATTATAATCCAAAATTCAAAGCATCAATAACTCAACTGAAGATTGATAACGATAAGGTCAACTTAAAGGCCGACTCAGAGATTTCCTGAGGAGGGCGCCCTCAATTTCCAAAGAAATCGTGCTTTTTGCATGTACATAATGCTTGTCCATATATATACTAATCACTGTGTGAAATTGCTAAGCTTAAATCGAATTCCTTCATATAGAAAATCACAGCTTTGTTATAAAATTCCGGATCCGGAATTTTCGTTATACACAGTGTCCTATGGGACGTAAGACTACACATAAATGTTTACTGCATCAAAACGAAAAATCCGATTCATCTCAAATTTCGGAATTGTGCATTTTAGGTTACTATCTTTAGTTCTAGTTGACTATTTTTCATTATTACATAAAAAAATTATATTTCGAAATCTCTGAGTCAGACTTTAAAAGACTTTACGACTGAACATAATTATAATTCATAGCTCCTGTTTGTACAAGCTAAATGACAACAAATTCCGCATGTTGATGGGTTTGTTTGTGTTTTATCAATACCAGAATGTTACATTCAGCCTCTCGGTGAAGATTACAGAGGACAAATATCGAAAACAGAAAATAATCTAACTTGCCAACATTGGAATAGCCAAAATCCACACGCCCATGGTTTTACTCCGGAGAGTCATTCTGACGAAGGTCTTGGAGATCATAATTACTGCCGTAATCCTAACTCCCATACGGGAGGACCATGGTGCTACACTACCGATCCGAGTACCGCATGGGAATACTGCGAAATTGGTCCACGGAGCACTGAGTGCCTTATTGAAAAACAATATGGTATGATTTTAAGGAGAACATATTAAGCAAAATACCAACCTATAAACATACATACACACTTACATATTATCTTTCCGGGTCCAGTGGTCTATAATACTGTAAGTATTTTGCTTTCTTCCTTTGTCTCATAGTTCTGACCTCATTCCAGGAATTCTATCCTAAGTCATCCCTTTCATTTTCCAATGTTCCGACGCCATCTAGTGCCCAAGAAAGTGCAGTAATGAAGTGACCCTACCCCTAAATTTTCAGCACATTGCTTTTTGCCCATCTCATTTCTATGACCTCTTCACTGCTTCGATAGAGCTTTGTTTATGAGGGTCACTATTTTTCAAATGTTCTAGTGTCTCTTCTAAAGCGCCCATCCTCCCGAAATCAGGTTTGTTAGCAGGCATTTCTTTTATTCCAGGTTGTAATTTTTATGGAAGCATTTCGTCTTAGAAATCGGGCTTAGAGATGACGAACTGTTGTGAAAATGCCCCTATTGACGTTACCGTATAAAAAGCGACTTAGCTATGTCCTACTTGAGGGCTGAACAGATTCCCAGAATCCCATAACTCATTGTCAAATTGTCCATGGAATCTCGCCATCGCAAGTACGCATTGGTATCAAAGGTTTCGAATGCTAGCATTTCGAAACCGAATGTGAACAAGATAGTGCTAGAAACTACGTTACGGTAACGTTGCACATGAAGTTAAAGATACAGAAATGTAGAAGAATATCAACGACACAAAACAGTGAGGGCCAATGCCGTAATTGGCCATGTATCAAAGGAATAATTGTTCATTTTGATTACATACTTCGCAGAAGTAAACCATTTTTCCACTATAAAAAATAATAAATTTTATAATTACCATTTATTGGTTATGGCAATTGTAAAGGTTGCACATTTTCATGAAAATGAATAAAATGTCATCTCAATTTCTTTTCTGAATATCAGTGATCAAGGGACATACACTATGCTACATTGACTCAAGCAAATAACGACATTATTGACAAGTAAATCCATCTGGTATTCAGCGGACAAAGCACTTCAGATTCCTCTTTGTTTAGTTGGAACTGCCTTTGTTACTGTCCGTGCAGTTGAATAGATGTCAGGCGTTATAGACTGCTTATCCCCGCCCAGTTGTGGGTAGACGTTTCACATAGAAGTCTCAAGTACGCAAATGAGGTATTGCCTTTGATTCCGTCATGCACTGTATGATGTTGTGCAGTAGCGCAGGACGGAATCAATAGCAACTCTTTTGTATACTTGTGACCTCTATATGAAACGTCTACCCAGTTTGGATTGAGCTGGCCTCGTTCGCGATAAAAATAAACGGCCCGTGGCAGGGTGGTGGGGTTGTGGCGCGGTTTTTGGCGCGAGTCGCACCCCCCCCCCCCCCCAATCCACAAAAGGGGAAATATGTTCCACTTTTTGGCGGATTTTTTTTGATGAAAAGGTCCAAAATTTAGAGAAAATATGACGAGAACGTCACTTTTTGGTGATGAGATCATGAAAGGATCAATTTGGGGGGGGGGGGGTGGTAGTGTCCATTTTTTCAAAAAAGTCCACTTTTTCGAAGACCCGCAAACCCCCCCCCCCCCCCCGCCCCCCCGTAAAAAAATCCCGCATACGGCCTGCAATTGTGCCGCCAAAATTCGAAAGAACACTAAAGTGGTTAGAAAATGTATCCACCTATCCTTTTGTTTTGTGGTTCCCCTAAACACATACTGTGTTTGTAACTTGCCCCGGGGACTTGCCCTCTGGCGACCGGTTGTTCGTTTTTTGGCGTTCTTCCTCCGTTCGGGCCTATTCGTTTGGGCGACCCCAAATCAATTGAGCCTCGGTAACCCTCATTAACGTAAAAAGCCATGACGTTTACCAAACTATGAAGTAGTGCCCATAAAGTGACTGGTGCTGTAAAGTTTTGTATTGCATATTAATTATTATTCTCTATTTCATTTTGCTAATTTGGACGGCTAATGTTTTCATTAATCCACACCGACTTAAATCCATTTTTGGCTATCCATATTAATTACAAACATCACATATAACAGGTAAATATCGTACTCAGTAACACAAAAGAAAATTAAATATTACAGGGGTGTGGTTACGATGTCGGAGTGAAATATCATCATCGCTAGTCGTGAACTACAATTACCGTGCAAGCAATGGAGAGCTAACTGTTTCAATATGTCACTGGATTTTCCGGAGCCATGCACACAGGTCGTAATTTGTGTTTGGAATGTTAGTATACTCACTCAGAATACTCTCACCATGGCCTCAACTCCATGTACAATTGATTACGTTATTAATATGTGACCGAACAAGCAAAATAGTCGGCCGTCGCATATTGTTTTGAGATATAGCCAACAAAGGAGAAAATGCCTTTTTGTTTCCTATTGTTTTTGCCACTCTTTGTAAATCACAAATGCCCCTTATTTTCGTTCGATTTTCGATTATTTCTCAGCTTGTTTTCCCCTAGAATATGGCTGTTTGTAGGTTTTTAGAGAAATTTAAGCAGTGGCGACGCAATTTGGTCAACGTAGAGAAAGGAAAGAGTTATTATCCGTGTAAAGATCGAGCGGGCGGTAATCACCCCCTTGGGCAAACGTGTTACAAAAGGCTCAGGATACAATTTTATGGGATGCCATAGAAAGCTACTTTAAAACCTTATAAAATTGTTTGCAGCATAATACACGGAAGAAAAGAAGGCTGGATAAAATACAATTACCTTTTGGTCTCGTCCATTACTGGTATATCACAATCCAATTGCACGATCCCCCCAGGAATGGGGGCCAGGACACTACCTGCTCTATTTGGGCCATTTGGGATTTCCCAAAACGGTAATTATGGATCCTTACCTACATTTTCTCGGAGTCAGCCTCGGTCCCAGTGACCTTACAAAATCACCTTTTAATCTTCGTTCAATAATCTTATAATATCATAAGTTAAGATAATTATTGACTTCAAAACCTTTCGGGGTTAAGTGGATTAAACCCCTCTGCAAAAGAGTGTAATTTTTCCAATAACGGTGTAGTTTTATATGTAAATAACCAACTAGATTAGATTATAGTCCAGTCCCGCCCATACGCGTAAAGCGCCATCGCTAAAAAAAACCGTTTTAAAAAAAACCAAAAAGCCCTTCCAATGACTAGCCTCGGGTCGCGCGGATGTTTTATGGACGATTTGAAATTCACTTTTTTTCTGTTTAGGATGCATGTCCTTAAACCCCCCCCCGGCTCAGGGGGAAACTTGGAGATCAAAGTGCTTCTGCTCAATTAATCAGCTTCTATTTCCTGAATTACCACACTGGGCACGTTTAGATTAGCCCAATGTGCTATTTCAAGAAATAAATACAATGTCATATTCATTATGGAGGGGTTCGGAATTACCACGAGTATGTTCCCAATATAATGTACTGTGTAAGCATAATAATATAATGTTAATGACCATTTCATGAATATTTATATGTTTAGCTTTTAGGTTTTAGAGTAGAGTTTAGGTAAAGAGTAAGGATAACACGTTACGAGTTAGGCCCTTAGCGTTAGGGTAAGTGTTACGTTGGAAACGAGGGTCAAAAGTTACTCCTCTGCGTTGATACCATCGTTTGTAATATGCCCCTTTCTAGTTTTGTTTGATAATACATTATACTTTGTTTTTCAGTTTACTCAAGAATGTTTGTTTAAGGGAGACGGTTCTGATATAGAGGAACGCAGTCTCTAGAGTCCTGTGCTTCGTGGGCAAATGCAGATTCGTCTCTTGACCTTACCACCGAAATATACCCTGAACCTGAGCTTGGCAATCAAAGTATTGCCCGAAATCCAGGAAGCATGAGGATCCCTTCTACTGCCCTTCCCCCCCCCCCGACGCTTGAAAGCAAGGATGCCGGTTTAACATCTCATCATTAAGTTCAACCACCAAGTACAACATGCCACCAAGGTACTTTATACTTTCTTATTACTCTTGCCTTAATTTCAGTAAGGCATATATTTCAGCAGAACAATGCTCATCAAAAAATATAAAATTCATTTTTCAACAATATAAAATTCACTTTTAAACTTTAATTCCAGGGGTTCGCTATGCAATGGAAAGCTGCATAACATGAAATGCTAAATCTATTCGGAAGGTTTACGAGTTCGGGCCACTAATAAAATCTATTCATGGACCACATAATTAAAATGGTTTAATTAATAAGCTTTGGATAAGGTTCCAAGGATTAAAAAGTGTAGTTTGTTCTCGACTTATTACTTATTTATAAGCTGAAAACCGTTTATTAAGGTCCAAGTTCAAATTAAGCTTATACAAACGATTCAACCTAATTTAAAAACTGCTCCAAGTTCAGTGGAATGGTTTGATCTTTGTTGTTGTACGTTTCATTGAAGGACTTAAAATATTATGACAACCTGTATAAGCTAAATTTGGCGATGAAATGACTTTCAGGAATAAAAACAAATACTTAGCATTTTATGAATATTTGTGAAGGAAAAGTCGAATAAACCCGAATGTTTATAGAGAGGCTCTCCGGAGACGAGGTTTGTGGGTCAATCATCAAACATGACCATAACCAATAAACACTTTATTCCCATGATGTTTAATTATCAAATATGTTACTGCCGACAATATACAGTCCACAAAAATTAATTTCTACTCTAGTTCGTCGGGACCAACAAATACATACTTACTACACGAGCTTAGATTCTGCAGCTATTGTCTTATTTGGTTCTGGTATTCTGGCTACCTCTGCGTTGCGTTTCTTTTTATGAAGAGTTGATTTTCCCAAAGTGTCTCAATCCAATGGCTTCTCTGTGTGAAAAATTCGGACAAGTTTGTTCCATTCTTTAAGCATTATAAAGTACGGAATCGTTTAACTCAAATAAATTAACTAACTTCCTTTGGAGAGCCGAACTTGTGACGTAATTGTAACCTCCATATAGATTAATATCTCTATGTAAGTAATAATAAAAAACACAATTAAAATTTGAAGTGATTTTATGGCCTGAATCCAACGTCTGTCATTTTAATGCTAACCTTCGCTCTCTTTCTAAATGGCGAAATTCTGTTTAAAATCACCAATCTATTAATTTCTATTGTCAAATGCCATTAATGTAAAAAAAATAAACCCTAGAAATATGACACAGGGCCATACAATTTGATTTATGGTGATGCCCTTCTGGAAATCACTCTTCATATTTAATGCTGCTTCTAAATTCTTCTAAGCATTAGAGAAACGTTGCTTTAACAAAACGAATGTTTTGCATGTTTCAGGATACAACACACTCCCAATTCGTCTAGGGTGGGGGGCTGATCAATACCTACAGCAGGCGTGTTGAGTAGTTCCACAACTCGATTTGGGGAAGTATAGTTGATTATAATTGGAGTTTCATAGGCGGCTGTGTTTGTCGTCAATTGGATTTGATGGTGCATTAGAAGCATTCGCATCAATCAACAAACTTTGGATAATCGCAAGGTCCGGTGTACTGGATGATTGGATTGTTCCTGAACAGAAGTCACGCTGTTGGACTGTCTTTAAAATGAGTGGACACACTGAGGAGGAGGAACGTCAAGATGTTGGAGTTTCTTGTGAATCCCGCACCATGTAAATAGGGTCCTTTCACTAGGTAAATTTAAAATTGATGGACTTTTTGGTTGCCTCTAATCATCCAAGCATGCGAAAAATAACTATAACATTCACTGGTTCACCTGAATATTCCAGGTATTTCCACAGGTGAATCGTCTGTAGTCCTCATGTATTTAAAAGCAATTCTTTGGGATTGTACTTATGAACAAATACATTAAAATCAAATTCTATTTGCATTAGGTTTAAACAATCGTTTTGAACTTAATTATAATCATAATTTTTAATTTAAATATGCGATAGAGATTAATTTGAATAAAAAACCGATATAAATCTCTGAAAGTGAAACCTAATGCTTTACATACATTCCCCCTGTTTAAGAGTCGTACACATGTAGCTTTGTAACCAGGTATGTCGAACAGCTATTCTACGAGGAATAGCAGTAGATATCGTATTATTTTTATAATATTTTTATTTGGTAGCAATATCAAAATATGAACAAGGGGACATTGGTCATTGTCCCTTGCGGCATAAATCCTTCCATAATACACTATTTTTATTTCCGTTCAACTGAATAAAACTGATTCAAGTGGGCATTTTTGTTACGGGAGGCTTATTTTATTGAATCTGAATTCAATTAATAATTTTCAAGAAAGAAAAACCGGTTAATGTCAACTAAGCAATGACATGTACATCACACTATGCTATATCCTGGTGTGACAGAATTACTTTTTTCGACTTTCTCAGATTAATTTCTCCAAATTAATATTTAAACATAAAAAGCAATATCATCGATACTGTTTTGGAAAAGAAAATGGAGTATTAATTTAATTTGAATGTAAGAAGCATAACGATTCCTTATTTAAACTTTTAAGTAAATTTAAAAAAAATCACTTTGGAGTGTTTTACTTTTGATTACAACACGCCAGGCGAAAACGTGACGTTTCTACAAAAAAAAGAAGGAAGTGAAATTCTGACTTTTCATTTGTTTGATTGATTGGTTGATTGTTTAATTTGACTGTTTGATTGATTGATTGGTTGATACTGACCGACGCTTAAAAGAACAATATGGGCCATTCTCAAAATGAAGCCTTAGATTTTATTTCATTCTTTGATCCACAATTGTTTGCATTTTGCTTAAATAAGTACCCGTGTTAATGTTCTTTTAGTAATTTGCGAGATCTACACGGACAATATAGTTTCATTTTCTGTACTTTAAATATAATGATCTCGGTCATTTTACTCCATAATCACCTAAAAACATGCCAAATGGTGTTTCCGTAGCTCTGTGCACGTATTTTACAATGCTAACAGTTTACCTCAATAATCAAATATTTTATTCATACCAGTGGTTTTTTATTTCTTCAAATGCATCAATGATATATGATAGGTATCATTCTTCCTGATAAACATTTCTTGGTAAGCTACGAGAAGCCAATATATGGATTCCGCGAAATCATGTATATTACGTTATCATGTATTAACTCAATTATTTGAAAATTAATGCAATGATAATACCTTTTTGCATAGCTCAAAGCAAAAATATGTATACAATTGGTATGTCATACATAACAAATGCTTGGTTGCAACTTTGGCCTCGATAAAAAATTATATTCCAAATTAATGCGACCGTTTTAAGCATGTATATTAGTACGTTATAGGCAATCTAAATTAATGAAGTCCTAGACTACTAAAAGATCTACCTGGCTATAGACACCATACCTGACCTGATTAAGTTCGAAATAATAGGATTACATGCACTCGCCCAAGTATTAGACACTGAAAACGCATCAAATGTTATTACTTTACGTATATTCGTTTTTCTAAAACGAAGGACCGAAAAAATACAGGAATCCTCTATTAAGTCGTCCAGGTAAATTTTTTACGCTTCTGCCATGCTCCTCGAATTATTGTGAAAATTGGTGCAATTTGCAACAACTAAGTAAGTTTAGTTCACTTTCTTTAAACGCGTTTTACCCAAATAGTTTTGCGGTAATAATAATAACACCGCAGTGGGTACACATTGTGCTGGAGTTTTGTGCACTTTGTGGTACTATAATAGGGAAGTATAATGCCTTGTAAGTACTGCTGCCACATCCGTTATTGCCATGCATTGTGGCAGGGGGGGCTATGTACAACATGCTATTATGTGTGCTTATGGGGTTTTTAGTGCACATTAGTGGGCTCGTGCGTGAAGATAACGTAATATACGCACAGTTTTAGGGCCTATTATCAATCCTTTTTGTTTACAATCTTTCTTTTCTTCACAAGTCTTTAAAGGTCTGGTTATTATAGAAATTTGTGTGAATGATATAAAACGAGAAGTTTTTAAGTCTGACTTTTTCGCGCAACTAATAGATAGGCCAAGGGAAAAGAATCTATGCCTATATGCCTATACCTCATGTCGGCTGTTTAAAAACCACTTGTGCAAACTTAAGGATATGTTCATAATCTGAACATATTATATATCGTAAAATTATATGTAATTCTTATTTGGTTTAGTCGGTATCTTAAAAATGAAACAGAACTTCGGATGAAGACTCAACGCTTACCTCACATCAATCTAAAAAACGCGTCTCAGAATATTATATACTAAGAGCTGAATTTACAACCCGATGCACAGAAAAGAGGATATGGCTGTGATTTTCCAAGACCACAAGCCAAGAAAACAGAAAGAAAAATGGCAGCCGCTGCTCTGTGTGAATAATGGCGCTTTTCAAACTGAAAATAAAGTGATAACAAAATGACACGGATTGGTATAAGGCAAAATTGGAGAACACTATACAGAACTACTGCGGTGTGATAGCAGTAGCTTTTGAAAAGTATTAATTTAGAGATTTAGGCCTACGATGTGGTTTTATAAAAGAACAAAATTAACCTAATTCGAAAAAAAAGGGAAGCTACCTTGTGTCATTGTTTAGTAAAACACCTCTTTACGTCTTCAACTGCGTTCTTTAAGGCATGTTGAAAGTGGATTTATTTACAAAATACGTTTATTTACTGCATTATGATGTATATTACTTTATCCAATACCAACACGTGAAAACGAAGGATTTTGAAATAAATTTACATCGTACTTCATCAAGTGATAATTGAATTTTTCAAAGAGAGGGTTAAAATATGCTTATCCCAAAGGCAAATCAATTTAAGAACTCTACGAATATCAGGATACTATGCGTATTTAAAAAAAAAAAGATCTGTCTTGTTTTTGAAAACTTTCATATATCGATAAAAAAATACAAATATACGGAGAGACGGACTGGTGCCGTTTAAAGTACAAATTTGTACCATACCAGTTTTTTATTGCTTTTCACACTACAAGCATTCCTGATATGGTATGCACCATTAAGTGAAATCATGAATTAAAAGGTGTTAACCTTTCTTTTAAATCAAAATTTATATCCGAGATGCATATCGGATAAACGTAATATACAAGGCCACAAAAAACAGGAAAAAACCAACCTTAATTTGAAGGTCAAAATGGGTAAATATGGAACAAGTGGTGTGTCAAACTTTTGTTGTTCCATGATGTAGATATGTTAGCTAATAAAAAATGTAGGATAAATACATTTTTGCGCGACTTTGTTTTTCCGATTTTTCAAATGAAGTGGCTTCACTTTTTGAGAATAGCCCCATATTATGTCGATAAAATAACAATATATTTTGATGATAACAGAAAATCTATACTTTTCCACCTGCTAACAAACTTCAAACAAAGCATTAATACGTTACCACTGAATACGTTCTTTCAGGGACAAATAACTGCACGTGTGTAACGAGAAATTTCAAGGCTCCGTATTTTGTGGCCTACTAGAGATTTCATATAAAACAGCCACTCAATAGATTCTACGTTTCCTTGGGCCACAAAAGGCCTTAAACTGAAAGCAAAAGTATTGGAAGTATATTTAATATTTAAAAAAAGGATGATTTCCATTTTGCTCCACTTTTTGTTCAAATGAGAATTTTTTTGGATGGGTTGTATGAACCGGAATGAGATAACGTCGCTGGAAGGTGTGCAGTACGTCTATCACTGACGCAGAAATTGAATGATAAAAGAGGTCATGTATAACTCAAAACAAAACGTTTTTTCATGTTGTATATTATGAAATTAGATATGTGTTCAGACTGATTTTTTTTGCGCAAACCCCTTTTTTTTTTTTTTATTATTGCTTTACGAAAGTTTCATCATTTTTTTCGGATATGTTGAAGACCACTGTCTTCCATTGGCGTTAACTCATTTCCGGTCCACCACCAGCCTTTACACAAATTTTCTCCCCGTAACTTTAGAGAAAACCTAACCACGTCCGTATCAATCTATTTGCGCTATTTTGGATTAATTTCTGTCTGTCGTTCCTCTGCCAGTATTCCTTCTGGGGTACCATCGGCAGTTATCGTTCACCGACAGCTCATTTAAAAAATCCACCATTTTAGGAACATGGGTATCCCAATCAATGTTCTACTCCAACCATGGATTCTGGGATATAGCGCCTGTTGGGAAAACTCAACTCGGCTTCCCAGCTCATTTGGGCAGTTAAGAACTCCATGTTTCCATGTTGCAGTACTTTGGACACTGTGGTGTAGAACCATTCCGGAGTGGTTTTATCATAAAATCATTCTCTTTACATACAGAGGTGGTTATTTAGGCTTAATCATTTCAGGTGGTGGGCTAATATAAGAAAAACTTTACAAACCATGTAAAATGTAAATTTTGAAAAAAAATCGTTCATCGCACTTGTTTAAAATGAACTTTTTACCTCCCTGTTTTTGATTCGGCCGTTTTTGCCATTTTTTGTGTTTTTGTTATTTTCATACATAGAACACGTTGGTCAGCGTTTAAGACGACAAGCAGAACCATCAGTTGGAAGTCTTTCAGGTAAGCTTTGTTTACATCGGCTTGGTGTTCACGCAGGGATGTAAAAAAAAGTAGAGAGAGGGGACGAAAATCACACGAGTGATTTTAATACAAAGCAATTCTGTTTACCTATAAGGGGGGGGGGGGGTCATTTGGGCTCATAATTTCAAGCATTTTAAAAAAAAAATCATATCTTTCCGTCACACCAAATAAGAGAGGTAGACTTATTTTCTTGTTATATCTAAGGGCAATTTTCCCCTAAACCAGGCAGGGGTCCCGCTTCTGTGATTTTTGGTACATTTAACTGTATTACGGAACGGACGCATTAATTGGTATAAAATTTTTAACAACCAATGCAAACATTGAACAATTTTTGAGGGGGCACTTTGTTTCGAATGTGCCCATTCAAAACCTTATCTTCCGAATCAGGTTTTTGTTAGCAGACATTTCTTTTATTACAGGTTGTAATTTCAATCAAACGCTTTCACAGCAAACTAAATCACTGAATTATAATTATAATCCAAAATTCAAAGCATCCATAACTCAACTGAAGATGGAATAACATAAGGTCAACTAAGGCCGACTCAGGAGATTTCCTGCGGAGGGCGCCCTCAATTTCCAAAGAAATCGTGCTTTTTTTTGCATTACTAATGCTTGTCCATATATATATAACAATCACTGTGGAAATGTGCTAAGCTTAAATCGAATTCCTCCTCCTTCATATGAAAAATCAACAACTTTGTTATAAATCCGGATCGATTTTCGTTAGACACATTGTCCATGGGACGTAAGAACTACCATACTTTTTACTGCAGCATCAACGAAAAATCCGATTCCTCTGTAAATTGCGGAATTGGTGCTTTAGGTGTCTATATTTAGTTCTAGTTGACTATTGTTCATTATTACATAAAAAAATTATATTTCGTTCGAAATCTCTTGAGTCAGACTTGTTAAAGACTTTACGTACTGAACTAAATTATAATTCATAGCTCTTGTTTGTACAAGCTAAATGACAACAAATTCCGCAGTGGATGGGTTTGTTTGTGTGTTTTATCAATACAGAAGTTTACATTCAGCCTCTCGGTGAAGATACAGAGGACAACTCAAAACAGAAAATATCTAACTTGCCAACATTGGAATAACCAAATCCACACCCCATGGTTTTACTCCGGAGAGTCATTCTGACGAAGGTCTTGGAGAATATAATTACTGCCGTAATCCTAACTCCCATACGGGGACCATGTGCTACACTACCGAATCCGATTACCCCGCATGGAATCTGCAAATTGGTTCCACGGAGCACTGAGTGCCTATTACAAACATATGGTATATTTTAAGGGAAGAAACTTTCAGCAAAATCCAACCTATAAACATACATACACACTTACAATTATCTTTCCGGGTAGTGGGTCTATAAGACTGTGGGGGGGTGTAAGTCTTTTTGCTTTCTTTCTTCTTCCTTTGTCCTCATATCTGACCCTGACCTCCTTCCACAGGAATTACTCTTCCTAAGTCTCCCTTTCATTTTCCAATGTTCCGAACGCCATCTAGTGCCCAAGAAAGTGCAGTAATGAAGTGACCCTACCCCCCTGAAATTTTCAGCACAGAGCTTTTTGCCCCTTCCTCATTTCTATGACCTCTTCCAGCTTCACTGCTTCGATAGAGCTTTGTTTATGAGGGTCACTATTTTTCAAATGTTTCCAGTGTCTCTTCTAAGGCGCCCATCCTCCCGAAATCAGGTTTGTTAGCAGGACAATTTCTTTTATTCCAGGGTGTAATTTTTTTTTGGAAACAGTCGTCTGAGAAATCGGCTTAGAGATGACGAACTGTTGTGAAAATGCCCCTATTTCAGTTGCCGTAATAAACAGCGACGTAGCTATGTCCTCCTTGAGGGCTGAACAGATTCCCAGAATCCCATAACTCATTGTCAATTGCCATGGAATCCTCGCCCTCACGCAAGTACGCAGTGGTATCAAGAAAAAAGGTTTCGAAAATGTAGAGAAAGATCAACGACACAAAACAGTGAGGGCCAAAGCCGTAATTGGCCATGGATCAAAGGAAAAATTGTTCATTTTGATTCATACTTACTTCGCAGAATTTTAACCATATTTTCCACTATAAATAATAATACATTTTATAATTAAAACCATTTATTGGTTTGGCCATTGTAAGGAAGGTTGCCACATTTTCATAAAAGAATAAAATGCCATCTCAATTTCTTTTCTGATATCATGATCCAAGGACATACCCGATGCTACATTGACTCAAGCAATAACGACATTATTGACAATTAAACATCTGTATTCACGGAAACAAAGCAGATTCCTCTTTTGTTTTATTTGGAGAACGCCTTTGGTTACTGTCCGTGGCAGGTTGAATAGATGTCGGCTTTATAACTTGGTTATCCCCCGCCCAGTTTTGGGTAACGTTTTCACATAGAATGGGGTCTCAAGTACGCACAGAGGTATTGCCTTTGATCCGCCGTCATGAATACAATACAATACATACAACGGCAAATTTGATATAGCGCCTTCTCAAACAAGGTCAAAGCGCTTTACAAATAGAGAGTAATTTATATTTTATCCTAAAACAATGGTTCATCTTTTACAATACCTGTTGTAGTACTATGAGATAGTTACTAACATCAAACTATAAAATAAAGAAAAGAAGAAAACAGCTTGCATAATTAAATATCATGTGAGGAGGCATACAAAAAAAAAAAACCATTTAAAAAGCACACCATCACGTTTGAGGAATAGAATGAAACTTTTGAAAGATTTCTTAAAGTTAACATTGCTTGGAGGGGCGAACAGAGATAGGCAAGGTTTATCCATAGGCTAGGGGCCGCATTTCTGAAAGCCCTGCCACCCCTGACCTTTTTTGTGCGGGAAACGTAGGAGCGTCTGTCATCTGCAGAACGCAATCCTGGCCTGCCAGGAATCTACAAAGATAGGTATTCGGCAAGTAAGATGGCACTTGTCCGGAAATGCCCTTGTAGTTAAGAAAATAAGCGTAAAGACAAACGCGCTCCCACTAATTGGTAGAGCCATGGAGTTCTTTAAGGAGTGGTGTGGCTGGTGTCCTTCATCAGATCTGAAACACCACAGCCTGGCTGCTCTATTCCGCAAAATCTGAAGTTTACTTCCGATCTCTGGTCGACATTCCATACAAACGTGAATTGCACTAGTCAGCAGCATAAAATCAGTGAACGGACAGATGATTACAACTCTCAAATGTGATTAAGCGGCGGATCCGGTAAATATTGCGAGGTGAAATTTAACAAACTTAATGATGACCTTTACAAGTTCAGTCATAGACATTGTCTGATCAAACACGACACCAAGGTTCTATTGCCGAGGGACTGGGGAACATCCACATTCCCGACCTTGATGGTAATATCTTTGAAGCGATTTGTGTAATAGGATAAACATGCGATGAAAAAGTTCTGTCTTTCATCATCAATTTGAGTTTGTTACAAGCGCATCCACTCACTGATTTCATCATACAAAGAGAGAGTCTGTTGACACGATTGTTTGGCATCACCATCAATCTTGGTATTAAATGTCAATAGAGCTGTACTCATCAGCATACATGTTGGTAAGTAATATAATGTGCTTCCGGATGATTGATTTGCGATTTTCAGAATGTGTGAACATTATGAAAAAGAGAGGCCCTACCACATCACCCTGAGGAAACACGAAGGGAGATGATGCTGGTTTGAAATTGCATCCCCAGATGCGCACACGAAAAGAGGGTTCGGCAGGTAAAGACCGAATCCACTGTAAGGCATTCCTTGAAATTTTGAAAGTATCACGTAACCTATCCAGAAAGAAGGCATGATCAACAGTATCAAAGCTGTCAGAAAGATCTCAGCAACAAGCACAATATCAACTGCCTTCTGTTTTGTTAATGGCATTGAGGATAGCGGTCTTGACATGCAAAAGTGCCGTTTCAGTGCTGTGTCGTTCTTTGTAAGCTGACTGAAACTTCTCATTTCAGTCATTGAGACAAGATGATTCCTTTATCTGGGCACTCACTATTTTTCTTTTCTTCTCTCCATGAACTTGACACGCCCCTAATATTTGACACAGGCGATAGTTTTTGGACAACTCTTTGTCTAGGGAAGGCTTTTTGAGAATGTGTGTCACAGCAGCTTCCCTGAGCTTAGCTGGGAAAACCAGTGCGGATAGACTTGTTAAGATCAGTGTTAAGGGCTCAGCCAGAGTTGGGCAACATTCGCCTTAAGTAACACCAATGAATGGTGGTCTAAGGACAGATTTTTGATGGATTTGACATAATCACCTTGGTTCACCCCTCTTCAACAGTGCTGTTAAACTCATGCATTGGGACGGTCTCATCAAGTATTGTTCCACTGGATCTTTCATTTCGAGTTAGACCCGGATAATTCTCAAGGTCCCGTCGGATTTTGTATACCTTGTCGCTGAAAAACCTGGCAATGTCTACTTAGTTCATTAGCTGAAATTACAGTTAGAAGTTGTTTTGGTGTTGGGGTCAAAGCTGATTCAGAGTAGCAACATGGTTTTGGTTTGTTAGCATTTCTAATTGTTCTCTGTAATAACCTCCTTAGCATGATGAAGGAGTTTACCAGTCACTGCGGATTGTACATTGATGCAGCCAGACGACACTATTTCTAGTTTTTATACCCATTTTCTCTTCTCTCTAAACGTCTACGTTAACGTCTGGCATCATCAATATCTTTATTAAACCAGTGATCGTGGCCTAATAATGCGGGAACGCTGTTTTAGGAGGTGCATGGGAACGAGTACACTAATTAAAGACTCCTCAATTTACCAAGCACCTCATCACTGAGCCATCACGAAAGGTCAAATACGCCAATCGATGATGGAAATGTCATTTGAGAAAGAGTGCTTGTCAATATTCTTTATATTTCTGAATGGTGCATCAATAGTTCTCATGAATGTGATTTCTGGCCTGCGAATCGTACAATTAATCAACGATGATCAGAGGCCTAGCCTCAGGCAGAGGCCCTCACCCAGCACTAATCCCTCCTCAGACGAGATATATCAGGTCCGGAGTGTGCCATTCTTTATGGGTGGCCATGGATAGTGATGAAAACCATTAGGCACATCAGCAAGAATCTCCAAAAAATGAATCGACGCCGGTTTTGCGGGGAGGTCGGCATGCACGTTGAAATCACCGGGGCCCCGCGTATCGTTTTAGCGGGAACAATAGCAATCTCATTAAGGAAAGAAGTATCAACCATTTAAGAATTGACTTCTTTTGAGACCATTTCCCTGGAAGGTGTGGACGATACACAGGGATGAGTCTAACACTAGTTTTATTTATTACCACACAATCATGCCCTTCAAAAGAAGGTGTGGTTAATTGCCTGGGGTGTAGTAATCACTACTGGCATGATCTACGTTTCATTGCTTCCCTCCCCGATGGGCCTCTGTCTAATGACTCTCATGGATTTATATCCCAAAACTACATTACAGAAACACTAAATAAAATTACATTACAATTTCTTAAATACAAATTACAATAGTTAATTTTACCAAAAAAGAAATACGAAATTAACAGATAGCTTAACAATAAGTGGCTATTAAAAAGGATCAGAGCTGTGTTTTCAGCAGGTCAAGGTCGGCGAACACGTCTAAATGCCGGCCTTCAAAAAGAACCAATTAAATGGCATAGACAGCTGATCAAACTATAACAATGCAATATTACAATTTAAACCGTAAGAGCAATATAAAAAGCAATAGGAGCCTAAGCCGGCAGTTTAAAGGAAATATGAAATCAAACCGAGATAGACTGGCGGATAATGCTGTTACCAGGGCCCGGCGACGAGGACGCTTTTGCTATAGGAAATGAAGGTGACACACGATCCATAGACTCCCATGATGTTTGGTGTGTAATGAATAATGTATGATGTTGTGCATAGCGCAGGACGGAATCAATGGCAATCTTTTGTATACATGGGACCTTATATATGAAACTTCTACCCAGTTTGTATTGAGCTGGCCTCGTCGCGATCAAATCACCTTTAGGTTCTACTGTTAGTTCATATTTTGGACGTAATCTTTCAATCATTTATTAAAAAGACACTAATGTGAACAACGCACGGTGGATATGTTTGCTTCAGGAAGCTGTGACCTACATTTTGTGCGCGAACGCAAGATCCAAAACTTATTTGCGGGACCTATTCTATTAATTTTACTCACCCGGTAATTTAGAAAATTCAAAAAGAAGGGG
The DNA here is from genome assembly GCA_023653785.1 of Ophioderma brevispina. Lineage (NCBI taxonomy): Eukaryota > Metazoa > Echinodermata > Ophiuroidea > Amphilepidida > Ophiodermatidae > Ophioderma > Ophioderma brevispina. Next base: position 89,843 of record JAMKCH010010793.1, read on the forward strand.
GTCTAGCGACCTATGCTAACAACCGTCATTGAAACGAAATGGGGTTACGCGCAAGTTACTGTAACATAAGTTTTGTTTCTTCTTCTTCTTGAAACAAAGATGTAGGTCACAGTCTGCCAACAACTTCTTTCTTTATTTTTTGTTCATCTTTGTTTCATTTCTGAAAAGGGATGAAATATATGGTCAAGTTATTGAACTCACAGTAGAATCCTAAGATTTATTTATTGCGTGAAAGAGGAAACGAATACCTTGTGCTTCGAACGGTCATGACAAAAAATAGCTCGATCTTACTCTGGTGATTAGCACCTGAACTCCTTTTTATCTGAATTACAGAGAGCCATTATTATTATTCCCATACTGTTTGAAAAAGTAATGTTGGCAGTGCTTTAATCCTCTGCATACCGAGGCTTACTGGAGATCAACAGTGCTATTATTTTTGCTCGAGTCAATGCTGCATGGTGTACACTGGTCCAACTGAGTATTTAGGAAAAGAAAGTGTGATGAAACATTTTATTCCTTTTCCATCAAATGTGGCAACTTTTTGCCTTGACAAACCCGAGTATTGAAGGTAAATAGACAATATTAACTGGCGCATAAATATGTTCTACTCGCCGATAGGCGTATCCCAATGTCCCTTAGCCAAGCATCTTTCTTTTCTTCTTTCCTCTTTGATCCAGGGAGTATAATGTAAGGTCATAATGTGGAGTTAGGTCTTACGTTGCCGTCTGCCACCATCTTCTGATAAAAAAAGATTGCATTTGAATTGCGACCTCATGCCCTCAAGCGAAACTAGCGTTGTTGTGATGTCATCATGGACATTTACTGTTAATGCGGTAAGTCCTCCTCCATTGGTCCAAATTTAACAGAGTTGCCCTCATCCCTCCTGTAGCAGATTTTAAAACACATCTGATTTTGCATTGGAAATCGCACACATCTGTTCTTGATTAGCAGAACAAAAGAATGGCGCACCCCTGAAAGATGTCAGTCCGTGACGTTTGTACTAGTTCGGGATGTAGTTTATTGATGTCCTTTGCAAATAGTTCCCTTTGAATCTATAACATTTGAGAGAGAAACCCTATTTTAACTTGTTGGGTAGCTCAAACCAGGAATATTTTGATTCTTCAGTTTTAAGAGGCAAATGTGAGATACACACAATAACGACATCAGTGTTTCTTCAATCGATGTGAACCCCAAAGAACCTGATGAGTAAGGGCGATTGCCTATCGGAATGTGAGTGATCCGTCCGGTCCGGCCACCCCGGTTGCGGGACAAACCGGATTTAAAACTTTGGTTATTACTACTACGACGACTTCGTATCTGTTGAACAACAGACCATTTTAATTAATTCTTTTGCTTTCCTTTGTCCAGCAAATGTGCTTTAGTTTTATGAACCAAATTTGTAAATCAGATCCATTTGTTTCAGATCCAGAGCATTCTCAATTGCACAAGCGGGGAAACCATTCCCGAATGGCAGGCTTGTAAGCTGTATCCTGATTGTTCGTATGGCATTGATGAGTACGATTGTGGACCAGAGGATGCCCGTAAGTTGAATAGTCCCTTGGAGACGATTTATCAAATTAACGGGGAGGCCAAGGGGTCCTATGAACACCCCGGTTGTTATCTGAATCACGGATGATATTGTATTTGTCGTGATCTTTTTTGTAACATTACAAACATGCGCGGGAAACACGCCCAACGGTTATTCCTCAATGTAATATTGCACGAACTATAGTAGATTTCAAATTTTCCATAGGGGTGATATTGATATGGGGTTCAATCCCCGGCCATGTGGCGTCTAGGTCTTTGTTGCCACTATAAAACAGTTATCGTATCCACACGTGTAGTTATTAAGTTATTACCGGTATTAACTAAATCCGATGGAATTAAAAAAAACAAATCCACTAATTCCCCTCACGCCTATTGTACCCTATAGTAATCGTCTCCACATGCGGTCGGACATAGGCCACTTAGGTCAAATCCTTCACACCTCTAATATGTCAGTAGAACAGGTGCTTACTTGTTTTTGTTAACACTGGTCACAGTTAAGTCCGACAGAGCGTACGGTCGCGCATGTCCACACGTACTTTACTAATACCGGTAGTAAAGTTACGACCGGACTTAACCCTGCTCTTCTTCGGCATTAAATCGTCGGACTTAAGCCTAGTTAGGTCCGATAGAGTTAAACCCGATGTGCGTTCACACGGCAAATTTATATTAAACACTAAAACCGATCAATTTAGGTCCGGTATTAAGTGACTTATGTCCGACCGCATGTGGAGACGATTGCAATAGGGTACAAAAGGCGTGAGGAGAATTAGTGGATTTTTTTTAATTCCATCGGACTTAGTTAATACCGGTGTAGAAGTAACCATTGTCCGGCGTACTCATAGTCCGGGAACAATGGTGAACAATAGGGCAATCGATTCACTTGACTCTTTGCGCAACATTAGTTTCACGCTTTATTCCGTTATCGTCTATGGAGCCCCGGACTATGGCTCCCACCGGACTATATCTGCTTTCACACCGGTAATAACTACACGTGTGGACACGACTAGAGTGACTTATGTCCGACCGCATGTGGAGACGATTACAATAGGGTACAATAGGCGTGAGGGGAATTAGTGGATTTTTTTTTTATTCCATCGGACTTAGTTAATACCGGTAATAACTACACGTGTGGACACGACTAGTGTGTCCATGAAACAAAGATACTGTACAGAATCGGCTTACTGGAAACGATGCATTCAGTTTTACAATTGTCTGTTAATGATAGAAGGACTTATGCCATGGTTGGCCGGGATGTCCCACCCGCTTTGTGCTAATCTCTTAATACAAGTTTGGCCCATTTTTGATGGCCAAATAAAAAACTTAGTTATGTATGTATTAATATAAGAATGCATTGTCTCTCCAATGCTGTGATAAGGAATGGTATTTTGCAGTGTCAAAGGTAAGGTATGTTCAATTAACGTTTAATGAAATATTTCCAGGTGTTTTCATTCTGATTAGTTTAATTCATGTGGATCTTTCTAATTGGTTGCTGTGGGGATTTGCGCTTACATGACATGTGGAGTTTACATATTTTTTCTGTGAACAATTCTATACTCAATTGGTGGTACTCTGTAGAGTTTAAATCATGTATTTTTAACAATGTAAATTTATGCATTTCGTTTCAATTTTGTCATAATAACGTTTTATGAGAGCATCGTAAGAAATCGGTTTTGTCAACAGGCTAAAAAATTGTTGTCGCTCGTCTGTGCAATTGCAGTAATTTAATTCTGCCGTTCGATATTGTATTTCAATAGGTGCATTCAAAGCGCCAATCGGTTCGCTCAGGTATTGTGTTGGGTTGCTAATGACGCATTGATTATCTTGGTAGCGTTCTTGGTGTTTTCACAATTGCATCTGTATTCATCACATGCGGACGTGTGGTCAGTTTTCTGAAAATTTGATCTACTGGAATCTACTTGTTTATTCGGCAGTTGTTTCTCCATTTCGTGTGCCTGGTTGCTATTATATGATTTTGGTACATCGTGCTATAGCATTGGTATATTAGGTCTAATCCCGAGTAGTTCTGCTTCAGAATATTCGGTTGATTGGATCAGATCATCATGAAATTATTTGGTGCAGTTTTGTCAGTTCCATTCCAAATAAAAATGCCTCGCGGAACATACAGAAGGAGAACCAGTATTAATCATTGAATCAATGGAGTGTTATTGGTCAGACCAGAACACATCGCCGGGTCGTTGATCAAGCCGGTTCAAGCAGCTCCAGTAGTGTAAACAACGCATCTGTAAGTTCGTTGAACCCACCGCGGAATGCGAAAGTAGGTGCAAGAAGCAGTCAAAATGGCGATCGCAGCTATAGGCTTACCTTGAGGCGTATAAGGACAAGGACTGCGTCTTGAACAGCACCCGATGGTTCAACTTCAGGGGCTAGGACAGACACCGATAGCCAATGTACAACAGTTTGCGTTGCAAGGACAATAACCTATGGTCGATATTCGGCAACCAATACCTGTAGCGATATGTCATGCCAACAATGCAAGGTATTTCGGTTTTCGGACTTCTAGTAATGAACCAGTTGCCAATGTTACACTCAATTCTGGCGGTGTTTGTGGTCAAAATTCTATGTCAGGTTTTTCGAATATTGCACCTAATCAATTATCATCAGTCGTCCAATGTTATCCATAGCTGTTTGAGAGTCACGTTTATTACGTTGAACTGAGAATAAAACAAAAATATCAATGGCGACACACTTTTTACAACTAATTTGGGTTTTTATTCAACTAACTACATCCTGTGTAATTTGTCGAAATTTCATGGTGGGCAAATATGATTTTTTTCTAAAATCTGTTTCACACGCCTTTCCAGGGAGAATTGGCGTATAGGGGCGCTTCAACATACATTTCGTGACCTTGTAGGCCTATATGGCAAGATTCCAGATTTTTTTCTGATTTCTTCAGAGGTAATAGCTCTTGCATGCCTCTACTTATATCAGTTGTCAATGTTGTGTCGCCACTGATTAAAATTACTCTAAAAATAAATGAGACGATTTGCATGGGGTCAAACAGCTGTGTATCAAATCTTCATGTACAGGATAGTGAAGCGGAGTTACATTGATTTAGCATCACTGTGGAAGCATTAATAGATTCAAGGGTCCTGTGGATATGAAATTTGTAGTTGATGTGCAGGAGTCATTTATTTAAAAGGCGAACAAGCCAAAAGACAAATTAATTCCATTTGCATTGTGGCAGGAAATATTCGTGCCGTTTATATCCTCTAAAATCTTTATGTGTGATAGTTTATGAAATGTTGTGCAATTTTATGTCATATGGTTATGTACTAAGTAAGATAGGCCCTTCAAAAACCTGAACGTTCATTTAAAAAAAAATAATTGATGTTCAAATGAGTAGAAATACAGGGCAATATTTTCGGAGGTTCCTGTGAAATTTTACAGTGATTTGCTGGTTAACAGCGTCTCTAAATCGTTATGTGTACAATGAATTAACGGATGCTTAAACGTTTGGCACCACTTGCTGCAAGTCGTAAACGTTATCAATATTAATAAATAAAAATTCCTTTAAAAGGGAAGGGCGTGTCAAGAGGAATTATCCATGAAAACTGTGCAACGAAATTCGTGGTGCAAGCAAATCGTCGCCCGCATCACATAGTGTCGTATTTCACATTTTTGAGGTTTTTTGCGAAATTCCGCCTAATACTTAGTTCATCGAGTTCTTGCCACTAGTTTCAAAATGAGAGGATGCCTAATTAATTAGTTTATAATTACAGATTTTTGTCATTTTCCTCAAAATCATCATATCCGAATTTCACATACTGTCGTATTTTAAAATCTCCATTCATTTACACGTGTTGATATAGCGTTGTATTTTGCCCGATCGCACAATAAATGATTTCACATACAGATCTATTTTGACGTACTTCCATCGTTTATTTCGTAAACAAGCTTTTCACATAGTGATCGATTTTACGTACATTGGAAAAACTATGGTGTAATATGCGTCGTATTTCAATATTATTGTGATTTCCACATACAGACATAACTATGTAGCCTAATTAAGATAATATAAGTGGCAGTATTTAGTTGGATTTATGGTTTATCTGGACTTTAAAATGTTTTCTGTCAAACAGTAAAGTGTAAGATGTTCTTTTATGCTTCGTTACACGTCATAACAGAATATCGCGGTAGATTGTTGAATTGCGATTTTCTCGGAAACGGTTTTGTAAAATAAAAGCGACAGTACTTGATGTGGTCGACGAATGCAACATTCAACAACGTCAATAATTGTTGGTTCAAAGTATCGTTTGTCCAAGGACAGTTTATCGTGTTTTATAATATTATTATTAATATCTTGTTTATTTATCTTATATCGTAACCATAGGTTAAATTGCCAGAGTCATACAATAAACTGTTTCAAAAACAGAAAACCATGCAACTTCGAGGCGGCATAGCTTAATCAGCGCTATTTGCGAACTCCAAACCACCTATCCAAATACAAACACACATGAGTGGCAAGTGAGATCTTTCATGGTTCCTTTGCCTTAACAAATGAACCTAAGTGGGTGGTAATTCTGAGTTTAACCAGTCTCATTATGCAAATTAAATCCAGGATGTATTAGCCCACTGAGATTTGAACCCGGGACCTTGGGTCCAAAGGCAAGATCTCTAACCAATTAGTCCTCCCACTCTCTGTTGCAGTTTTACTCCACCATAAATGTTGCAGTTTTAGCAGTTACAATTGAATCCTACCCTGACGTGTGACTGCAAAATTGATTGGTTTTTTTTTTTTCATTCGTTTAGGCTGGGTATAAGGGGATCGTTTGCAGGTGATTTGGAACAACTTAATCATTAACAGATTGATATTCAATAGCTTTGGAATATTTGTATAAAGAAATCACATGGGAAGAATTGCGTGGTCCATTCACGGGTAAATGGGGGGGGGGGTTGGAATGAACATAATAGGTGTACTGTCCAATATAGTAATTTTTTGTTGTGTGCCATATCACACTGATAAGAAGCTATGGATAGGTGGCTATAATACGACCATCAACATTCATTTTTTACCACCCAGTACACACCGGCTGATTTTGAGTTTTCCTGAGTCATAATAAATCGCAAGGTACTATATAGAATAAAGCCTTTCAATGGGGACATCAATCATGTTCCCCAGGCCAATTTGTGAGTTTTGTATTCTTTTTTTTGAATTGGGCTTCACTTCGATGATCGCCCTCTTACATGGTCAGCCATTCCACGTATGGCTTCATTTTCATCGCGGCAATTGATGCTGGGTAATCACTTCATGCCAGCGCCTTGCTGTTTTTTTTCCAGGATTCTTAGTGTTTGGGTGCTCTCATTTTATCGTTATTAGGTCTCCTAATCATTAAACTGTCCCGTGCCATACGCATATGTAGGGAATTAAAAAATAGTTGGTAATAGCGCAAAAAGCTATGGAACCGTTTCTCTCGTGGAATTGCCATTGCTAACTGGTTTCCTTATCATTCGTTGCCGTGCCATCTCGCAGGGCAGGGGTGGGGGCCCCCCCACTTTTTTGTTCCTCGGTGTTTATTGACTTAAAACATGTGGCGCTAAACGGCATGGTTCAAAATTCCATTGTCCAATGTGCACGCTGACCTGCAAATGTGGCGTATATTTTTGCTTTATTTTGAAGAATTAAATTGCCTTTATTCAAGGCAAAATGAATAAAAAAATAAATCTTGTGCAAATCGTTCAATAACATGGTAGAGTTTTTTTCCCTATTTTCGTGGTCAGTAGTCTGTGGGTGACATTTGCGGGAAAATCGTATAATGCTCAGGTCGGATACCAGAGTAATCATTATAATAATAATAATCTTCTAGCTATGTCTTCAGGGGCTCATATCAAAGGTTTGTGAAATTTTATACCCATCTATTTATCACATTCTTTTTGAATTGGCGTGGCCCGCTCGATTATCTCCTATTGTAGCTTTTATTGCGTTCACGTTTTTAGAACTTGGGCTCACTCGTCAATCTCTTTGCATTTAAGCAAGGCAGCATTTGTCTTCATTGTCAGGGTATTAAGGGAAGGGAGTCGACGCTTAAACACAACAACTGGCACTAGTAGATGAGGTAACTTCTGGTTTATTAAAATGGCTCGTTGCAATTATACCGTCAATTTGGCAAATCAGCATATTTGGCAACCGTGTTTAATAGCAGTCTTTTCTTCTAGGCCGTTTAGCCTTTTGTGTTTTTCCGTAGTGTAGGGATGCACGTTGCATCCACGAAATGCGATATCATCTCAATTGTATTGTCTGTTCTGTGGATATTTATTTTTGCAATCAAATTTATTTTCACGTGCCTTCCGTTTTCAAACTGCTCAATTAGCAATTCTTCCACCCTCCATACACTAGAATTGATGTGTGTATTGCTACATGTATGTGTTCTGCATAGGTCCCTGGAACCATAATCGGGAAATAGGACCGCATGGTCTTGTTTCGGCTTTTTAATAATTCATTTGGTTTGACGGTTTTGAAATTTCAAGTCAGAATTAAAATTAGGTATTTCTGCGCTGGGTTTGTGTGCCACCTCGGATTTTTCTCTTATTTAACCTTCGGTAGGTGCTGCGACTTAAAACTGCAACTACAGGGGTTTGGTGATGAGGCCATAAAAATATGGTCGTTGGAAATCTGACGCTTTTCGGCTATAATAAGTTCTAACCTATATTTAATTTTCTTTATTTTAAATATTCATTGGGCCATGTCAGCATTACTACCTGCTTTCTTTCAGAAATGCAGGTTTCAGTGTGCCTTGCATTTTTTACATCGCTTCGCGTAAAAAACCTAGTCAAAGGTCTGACATACATATTCTGCAGCATGCTTTTTTGAGTTTCAGGATTTATTTCTGTCTTTACTTGATTTAAATATCTTACACGTCATTTTGCAAGTATGTTTTTGGTTAGACTTTACATGTCGGATCCGATGAAGTGAAGTAACGGGAAATGGTGATGTACGTATCAGGCAAACAAAGGTCTTGTGAATCTACTTCCCAGACGTATGATTTTTTTGGTCCGATTTTTACCTAGGAATATTCTACCAAGGTGTTGAACCAGGGGCGTGTAAGTCTTGTAACAGTTGGATCTCATGGATAATGCTCGCAGGGTTCTCAAGATTGGTAACGCACATCATATTTCAAGACTCTCATGTTTTTCAACCCCCATTTGATGTCGTCTTTGGTTGGTGCTTTTTGAATGATTTTGGCCATGACGTTAATTGGCGTGCTTTTGTTAAGATCCTCGTTTTTCTTCAAATTCCCGGTGGAATTTCAGCTTTCAACGCGGCAAGTGTTGTTTTTCTGATATTAAGCTTTAAAAAACGGGAGGTGGGGTTGTTGAAAAATTTTTTGGGCAAAAATTTCTTCTTTGGCGGAAACATGTCTTGACATTTTGTATATTTTATGTTTACGATTTATATGTCAATCCATTAGGAATTTAGGCATCAGTGTGGAGGTTAGGAAAACTGGCCTGGCCAATTGTACTTCGATGGCAATTGATACCTGCAGTTGGTTCTCTTCCAGCAAATTCTTCCTAGCCATCCGATGAGGTTTTTTGGATACAGATACAAGTTATGGTAACCTTAAAAGGCTATAGGCTAATATTTGTCACCAGTTAATATTTATCAATTCAGGTTCATGTCTGCATGTATGCAAATGATTTGTTTGATAGCAAAATAAAGTGACCTGTGGTCCTGCATGTGAAAGATGCTCAGTCTTGCAATCCGGGGTGTGAAAATGCCTATGTCTTAGCTCTGTGGACAATAACGTTTTATGAGAGCATCGTAAAAAAACCGGTTTGTCAACAGGCTAAAAAATTGTTGTCGCTCGTCTGTGCATTTGCATTAATTTAATTCTGACGTTCGATATTGCTTTTCAATAGGTGCATTTTAAGCGCCAATCGGTCCGCTCAGGTATGTGTTGGGTTGCTACATGACGCAGATTTCTTGGTAGCGTTTCTTGTGTTTTCACAATTGCATCTGATTCATCACATGCGGACGTGTGGACAGTTTTTCCGAAAATTCCCGCCTCGCTTCATCCCATATGGACATTCTTTTTGACAATCATATTTGGGGCTGCCTTTGGTACTTTTAATTTGTGTCTTAAACATCCAATAAATTAACAATACAACTATTAAATTATATATTTAATATATATATATTATATAACAAATTACAAAGTATAGACCTCTGGAAAGGCAAAACCGTTATCTGAGTTTCACGGTATACCCGCACTTACGATCACAGGGTATCCGATCTTTCAGACGGATGATGACTCACAGTGGTGTCTTAACCAGTAGACCTGTATGTATATACATGTTTATTGGTGTTCACGACTGAGGCTTTTCCAGCACTTGTCTGTACTTTCCAAATAGTGGTCGAGGGTGCTCAACCACTACGAGTAGTGGGGGGCGTCGGGCGTATATTAACATCATAGTAAACAGATTATTTACAGGTGACTATCTTTGGAATTAAGAGTGCTCAATTCCCTATCATTACAGGAGGAGCGTAAAACAAATTACAAAGTATTAGACCGTCTGGAAAGGAAACAGTTACTCTGAGTTTCACGGTTATACCCTCACTTTCGATCACTGAGTACACGATCTTCAGACGGATGATGATGACTTCACAGTCGTGTCTTACCAGTAGACAGTATATGTTATAACATGTTATGGTGTGCACGACTGAGCATTACAGCACTGTCTGTACTTTTCCAAATAGTCGAGAGTGTTCGAACACTACGAGTGTGGGGGCGTCATATAAATCATAGTAAACGTATATGTACAGGTGACTATCTTGGAATTAAAGAGTGCTCCAATCCATTACGGAGAGCGTTTTAAACCACCACAAATTACAAAGTATAGACCTTCTGGAAAGGCAACCGTACTCTGAGTTTCACGGTGTTTAACCCTCACTTACGAATCCCTGGGTACCGATCTTCAGGACGGATGATGACTCACAGTCGTGTCTGAACCAGTAGACATGTAGTAAACATGTATGGTGTCACGACTGAGGCATTCCAGCACTTGTCTGTACTTTTCAAAATAGTCGAGAGTGCTCAACCACTACGAGTAGTGGGGGCGTTATATAACATCATAGTAAACAGTAATTATTTACAGGTGACTATCTTTGAATTACTCAGAGAACGGTGGCCTTCCAGAGGGTCTAATACTTTGTAATTTGTTTTAGCTCTCCGGGAATGGGGATTGAGCCACTCTTAAGTCCACAAAGATAGTCACCTTTGTAAATAAGACTTTTGGGGTACGATGAGGTTAGAGATATATAGGATAGCTATATATATATATATTTATTATATATGTCGATATATATATTATATATATATATACACCATAGTAATTTGCGGTCGGTATGAGATCCGTTTTGGTCCCGATTTCGCAAATTAAAGTGGTAAATAAATAGTGTACTGTACAGTATGCAGATATATGGTAATTTGCTGATTGGTACAAGATCCGGTTTGGGACTCGATTTGGCAAGTTAAATGGTATACATTATATGGTGTTATAAAGTATTTGCAGATCGGTACTAGATCCGCCTTGGGTCTCGATTTGGCACGATAATTTGAATACATAGTATTTGCAGGTCGGTACTAGAACCGCTTTGGGTCTCGATTTGGCAGGTTCAATTGGTAATCAATTGGGTACTTCAGCGTAATAACATCAGATCCGTATTAGATCCGCTTTGGGTCTCGATTTGGTTGGTAAATTTGAAGTATTATATATGGAATTGAGTGTCAGCAGATCGGTATAAGATCCGCTTCGGGTCTCGATTTAGCTGGTAAATGTTGTAGTATTTTATGTAGTGTAGTGTGCCAGCAAATCGATATAAGATCCGCTTCGGGTCTCGATTTGACTGGTGAAGTCAGTAATTGTACGTGTATTTTATCCGCAGATCTTTTATAAGATCCGTTTTGGGTCTCGATTGGCGGATAAATTTGTAATTATTTGTAGTACTTTATGTTCAAGGTGAGTGTCAGCAGATCGGTATAAGATCCGCTTCGGGTATCGATTTGCCTTGTTAAATTTGTAATTGTATGTGTATTTTATGTGCCGATCGGTATAAGTTCCTTTTTCGGGTCTTGTTTTGGCAGGCTAGATTTATTATTCATGGGTTACGTCATGAACAAGTATTTTTTAATTAGTTGATGGTGAAGGCGGAAAAATGCCTTGAAATTTTGTAATATTTTGATGTTTATATTTATATGTCAAGCCATTAGGAATTTAGACAAAGTGTGGAGGTTAGGAAGAACTGGCCTGGCCAATTGTACGGTCGATGGCAATTGATACATGCGTTTGGTGCTCTTCCAGGAAATTCTTCCTAGCCATCCAATGAGGTCTGGATACAGATAAGTATGGTAACCTTAAAAGGCTATAGGCTACATATTTGTCAGATTTATCAATCAGGTTCATTTCTGCATTTATGCAAATGATTTGTTTTGAAGTAGCAAAATAAATTACCTTGTGTCTCTGCATGTGACAGATGCTCATTTGCAATCCTGGTGTAACCAATGCCTATTTCTTAGCTCTGTGGGACAATATATTGTTGGTAGCTATATAATTATTTACATTTTTTTTAATGGTGCATATACTTTTAAAACAATATGTCATGTATATTGTACTTTATTGCGTTTTATAACAGGGCCTAGAAAATCAACCCTTTTTGAGTAAGGTTTACCCTGTCAAAATAGTGGTTAATAACAATAAATATTAAATAAATAAATAAAAACAATCCAAGCACTCTTAGATGTGAACCAATGCATTTGAAGTAAACATATATTTACTACTTACATGACTATACATTGTATTGATTTAGAGAATAAAGGTACTGGATTTTGGGACCCAAGGCGGATACCATTGATTTTTAAGTGGAAGAACGATGCCGAAGGCCGAGGTCTTCAAAACGCGAAAAAAATGGTGTCGCCGGGTTCAATGCTCGTAAAGAGAGACCGGTTCCCAAAATCATACTTTATTCTCATTCTTAAACATCTTTATATTTAATCATTAAAGTCATTTTTACCCCCATTTTTCCGCGATGCGTTTAACGGCTTAAATCAACAAAAAGGACGCACACCGCACCCAGGACAACAATCGAACAACCCTTGAACGCAACTATCATACGCAACGAAACGAAACGAGGCAACCCTTTGAACTCAACGATCATACTCAACGAGACTCAACGTAGGCAGCGCGCGCGAAACCTAAAAATAACATCAATACGCACGCGTACTAACCCTGGTTTAATTAAACAACTAACCCGGGCATCAACCAATGAAATTGCTTCCATTTTCAACAGATGTTTAAGAATGAGCATTTATAACCCTTTTACCGTGTTGCCATTCAAATCATTCCTCTTACCTCTCAGCGTGAATGTACAGACTCAAATCTATTAACGAGGTTTCACTTATTTTTGAAACTACTGTACTAAAGTGTCCACGATTCAATGAAGTAGAATATAGGAGCGGACTGTCAGGCATATAACCCTCCTTGAGTTTGGCACAGATTGGGTCAATCATTATAGGAGGAATGGCATAATGGCATACTTGGACGTTGAGGGGCAGTGTTCGCAAACCTATGATATATCCTGGTGCTCAGCATTATTAAATTGTTCTTTCTGTAGTTCTTTGCCAATTCAGGGAGGTGCCTTAGCAGAGGATAAGCTAATGCAGGCACAAATCGTATATTTGGTGATGGGGTTCGCGATGTCAAAGCAAAAGCGACGAAAGTGGTTGCAACGTTCCTGGTAATTACCAGCGAGATATTTCTCTTGATAAATCGGTAGCCTAAAATAGTTTCTTATCAAGAAGATGCCTCCTCACCTTGCATATAGCAGTATATTTGTAATAAATGCGGATAGGTATTAATAATGCTTTTTCACATCACCACATACCAAATGTAGCAATATATTTTTTCATGGTAATGGCTACAGAAATAGCTTTAATTCGTTGCATTTTGCAGCGCATAATAAGGTCCCCTCACTTCTCCGTGTCTTCTGTATAGGAAACCATGGTAATACCGTATAATTACGAAGTCCTACGGCACTCCTCCGGATTTAAAATTACTTAAATCATCCAAACATGTGGATAGTCTAAAAAGTCAGATTGGAGGAGGAACGGACAAATCAACTAACCTTAACCCATACCTTTTTATAGTCTGAAGTCGAGCACACGAGAATCGATGTAAAGGAATGTTGACCAAATGATGTATCATGTCGCAAAAACGGAAACAACTATTAATTCATACCCGTGACGCAGTGATTTTTTATTTGGTGGTGGTGCGGACTTTCGAAAAATGGGCCCTTTTCCTGTAAAAGTGGCGACTGCATCCCTTGCGGAAGGACCTCTAAATATTACGATGTGGTGTTTTTTTGTTTTTTGAAGAAATTTGGTATAGTATCAATTCCAATTTTCTTTCAATAGTGTTGCCCACCAGTTACTGGAAATGTGTCTCCTCCTCCGATGTATTCACGAATACTCACGATGTTATACTTGTCCGGGAATTGGTGGCGAAGCTGAAGACGAATGATTGGTACTGAAGGGTAAACAATTGCTCAGAGGATTCCCCAAGATGTTGGGGTTTCCTACCCATACATAGTGGACCTCTACCCCGGGAAGTTGTATGCATAAGATTTTATTCTTTTTTGAAAATATAATCGAACCATACAGTTATATGTATCCCTATATTTGAACTTGAAAATGAAACGTGAAATGAAAATCAAATTGACCTCCTATGTTTTTAACTAAAACTAAACTAACAACCGCCTCTAGCCATTCCACACTTGTATACTCTGACCAACACAATTTTTTCCAGGGCTTTGTCAATCTTGTAAACAGCATTTTGTTTCTCGAACTCGCCTTTTAGTCGAACTACAGATTAAAAAGTATGATGTTATACGCGACAGGAAGTACGAGCGATTCCGGGACAATCATATGTATACGCCTTGTTCTGCAACTCATGTCACTGAATACGGAGGATGTAATCGCCGGAATGTCTTTCCCATAGACGTTAGACGTTTTCATGAAGGGATGAAACATAGAATAAATTAATATAAGAAATTTTAAGTTCCAACCAAAAATTCCAAGTTAAACAAAATCATAAAATGGTTTATCTTTCCTATGTGATGACAATTCAATTCAATTCGGTTTAGTGATTCTCTCTCAGTGTAAGCCCAATTTGAAAAAGAAGGAAAGTGAAAAAAAGTAGCTCAAAGTTTCCAAATTGTTCATGTTTGTTTTAACTTTATAATGCGTCCCGTTCCAATGTTTTCGGATTTCGCATTAAAATGCATTCGAATGAGTCCAAACAAGCCTAGTCTTTTGGCAATGATTTAAGATGGCCTTTCCTCCCAACTGACAATAGTCAAACTAGCTGTATGTCGTATATATATCCATCGTATGCAGATGTCTATTAACCCCTCAACCATGTAAATTTTGGTATAATGCCCTACTCATCACCTTCATGCATACAGGCTTCAATTCAACGATTCTCTAAGGAATAAAATGCGACTACAATGTCAAGAGAGTCTATGCTTAAAGGTAGCTCTCGGGGCCATATGCCAGCACATGCTTATACAATCATATCCACATCCCTAAAAAATGTTTACCAACAAATAAAGCTGGTCATGATATATAACCTTGTGCAATTGATCTAATAACTGGTTCAGTGATTTTCTAGTCCTATCGGCTAAAATCAGTAATGTAATTGTGATGTCCATTTACCTAGTGCCTGGTAGCAGTAACACATATATCCTTTGTGGTAATTGCTAAAAATTAACTTGCAACAAAATACAGAAGGTAACTTTCGATTTTAGTGCAATATTACGGAATATTCAAACCTCAAATGATTTTGTAGTGTATGTAGATTTGCATTGCATTAATTATTGCTTTGTATATGGCCTCAATATTTTTCTTGCAACCCGCTCACATCCTTTAATACTTACAAATTCCACTATAATACCCCTACATGTCTTTTATTTTGTCCCCCAACAGTGTGTATAATTGCTCCCTATTGTGTACTGAATATTTTTCAACAAAAATATAACTCTCTGCTATGTTACTAATAGTAATGATTTATTGTGCTAGCCTCGCAGATTTTGCAAGTCCGTTGACGACGTCAGTGAGTGAACCGGTTTGTTAACCTCGTCGGAAATAAGAATATTATTGACATTTGTGTCTGTTTCCAAGAACACTCCAACCAAACGTTTTCATCGAGTCAAGGGAGAAACTCCTCCAGACTGGGGAAGGTATACTACTGCATCGTAGAAACACCATAATTACAGTATACCTTCGTGCCTACTTTGCATCACATGCTTTATTCTTCACGGACATAATAGTACCAGTAATTTTATGATTTGCTCCAAACAAATTGCAAAACACACATTTGGTGTTAAATACTGTGATATTGGCAAATAATATATTAAAGTTTTATCACAATCAACCTAGTGGAACATGTTGAAATGAGGGGAACCATTTGTACAGGGGTTAAAAATTACATTGTTCGATTGATTAAATGATGTACCACTTATTGCTACTCCTAAGATTTTAAAAAGTATAATTTTGCCCTATCTATGAGTTAAAGTTTCAGTACAACAAAGGCACTTTGACAGTTCAAGATCATCCTGGGGTAAAATTTATAGGATGGTCCATTTTGATCGGACTGGTTTGTAAATTGGGGGGGTTTCAATTTGTCCCACTAGATAAGGAAATGTAAATAGTTCTTTGTTTGAACTTCTATATAAGAATGACGAGCGATGACTAGTGTCCTCCCATTTACACTGTAGCCAGTCATAACATTTTGCCCCATTCAATCATGTATCCAGTCTCTTTTGGCTCTTGTACCTGCCGAACAACTTGTGAACACCATTTTATAACAACGGATATATATGACAATTTCCCCATGGTACCTTGAATCTATTTTGACTCATAAGATTGAACTACAGCCTGCAGATTGGCGCAAACTGGTACAGTTTTTTAATCTTGAAAGTGACGAAGCACGTTGGCATACTTTTCGACGCGTTTTGATCCTTTTTCAGATTTTGACCCGTGTATAACCGTACCCCTTTAAAATATATTTTCCACTCCTTCGATTTTGGTAAATTGTTTTTAAGGTTTTCTCAATACATTCTGATAATTGATTTATTCTTTTGCATTACTTTTGGGTTAAGGCATCATTATTCTATTTTGACTTGCCTAAAAGCACACAGTCCGGAGTGTTTGTGAAATGATGCAGTTATTCTGTCAAAGGAATAAGATGATGCAAAGTAGGCTGAAGGATATAATGGAAATTTATGGCTGATATCAAACTTTTTTAAATTAATTTTTTCTTATAATTAATATTTTTGCGTGTGTGTGTGTGTTTTTGATTTATGAATGGGCATATTTAATCTGCAATTCTGATGAGGTTTTCAGCCAGCACACACATTAATTTACTTTACATTCCGCAACACGAACTCTGTACACATCCATTACATCATATTGAAAAGCGCGCCACTGCTTAATTATTTAACCTTGGTAGGGTCACTTGTAGAGCGCTATACAAAGCACAGAAAGCTTGCCTTGAGCCAATTCTCAATTGGCTTCATTATCATTTTGCTCATAATAATTTCTAACAAATCTTGGTACAAGTTGGGTTGCAATAGATCAAGTCCATATTAGCGA
The DNA here is from genome assembly GCA_023653785.1 of Ophioderma brevispina. Lineage (NCBI taxonomy): Eukaryota > Metazoa > Echinodermata > Ophiuroidea > Amphilepidida > Ophiodermatidae > Ophioderma > Ophioderma brevispina. The sequence continues at coordinate 107,053 of JAMKCH010010793.1, forward strand.
AAAAGACAGTGGTTTAGTCCTTACATCGTTTGACGCTGCTAATATGCACAAGGCAAACCCCACTTTTCCTAACATTCCCAACAATGACATCGTTCCATTATACGTTTTGCTAGTTTCATATTTCCGTATTCTTCATTCATTCAGCATGGCTTATCGGAACCTCTTGTCACAGCACATTGCTCTTTCCGGGTTTTCTCCTGATTGAACATGCACCGACCCTTGGCAGTAATTTGTTGGGATCAATCACACGGCATTCATTATGGAAGGTGTGACGTCCGCATTAGCACGTCGTGCCTCGCGTTGTTTGATGGTTTGAGGATTCTTTGGCACTCCTTCTAGCCTATTGTTGAGTGTCCGGTAAAAGTTTGTTCGTGCCGCATGGATTTGACTATCTAATCCCTTACACTCGTCCGCACGCTGCTCATGCGCATGTAACATACCAAATAATGGAAACGAGATTTTGGTTTTAAATTCGTCCGTTCTCGTTATTGAAAATTCCTGAGTCTTACGGTCGTACCATTTCACTGAACTTTATCTCACAAATGCATGTCATGTAATGGAACAGACAGGCTAGCTACATACGCCTATGGTTCACATTGAAACATATGTTCACTCCATACCTTGGATAGCGCATTGGAAACAAAGATACCTCATAAGCGAGTGGTTCAGAGTTTGCGATCCACCTGTCGCCGCACCCTTTCGTTATAGTTTTGGAATATGGGAATTAGTATGACATTCGAAAAAGAAAAATATCCAACCGTAATGAATGAACGAACATGCAGGCCAATTCCATCCATGTGAAAACATTTTCGCGTCTTAAATTGGTGAAAATCCCAAGAAAATCAATGGGCCTATAGATTAACTGCTAGCAGTGATATCACTTCCTACATTCATTATGCACGTGACATTATTTTGGCCGGGGTGATCAAAAAATGACATTAACTCACACAGCACTGCCTTTTGTTTCGTTCTTTCGACTGTTTATTGGAATGGCGATTGATCAAAGAGGTAATGTACAGGTGGAGTAATACCTCAGCTGTTATTTAGCAGCCATAGGATCTCTATGTTGTCATGGTCATCTTCATCACTGCTGGACAAACACGAGATAATGACGTATTAGCATGTTTAACACTTTTAATTGTTAAATGGACAAGTCTTCCTGCTTCCTGCTGGTGGACAAGTGGGGGGGTCCATGGAACTCCGCCCCCTTGGAAACCACTTTCCCGAGAATTTTTTTGTATGGAATTTATAATACAATAAGCAAAATAAGCAATACAATTTGAATTCAACTAAGAAACCTTCAAATTGGGGCAAAACCTTATTGTCAATTCTGAAAAAGGGACAACAATTAACATGCCTCGTTTCCACAACTATATGTGTGCAATGAAAAAGTTGTTAATATGTGTCTGGAAGGTCCAACTACCTATACTTAACATCACTGATGTATTTTTAAGGTTTCATATTTTGGCATTGTCTGCCGGTACTTTACCATTGGTTTGTACATAGAAGTATTTTAATTGCCTGTTTTTACTTATTATTTTACTGCACTCCCGTTTGGTCGACGGGGGGGGGGGGGGGGTTGGGGGGGGTGGGGTTTTTTTTAAATGCATTTATCTAATTAACGGGGCGATGGGTTTTGAATATTTTTTATTAACAAATGCGTATCCAAAATCGCCGGACACAATAAAAATATGAGTCGGATAAAATAAAGCGTTAGTCGTAAAAATGGCAAAATGTATTTGCGGGTCCATATGAACGCCCCCGGTGCCTCTTAGTGTTAACATCAAATGTTTCCCATAGTGGACTAATTGTAGTGTGGATTGATATCATTATTAGTTTAATTTTTGCCTGTCCTCCCTTTTGCTCATTGTATTACAACACTTTTTTTCTGTCTCTCTCAAATTGTTCTTTTCTTTTAAAGTAATTTCTATAGACCGTATTCAATAGACGTCAGCCACCAGACATTGGGTGGACAAGATGCTTACATTCTAGACTACATACATTAAGCCTGTCCAATCGATCCATTTTCTAGCGATTTCACAGGAATCATTGACGGGTGAATGTATTGTAGTACTCTGATGCTTCTATCTTGTCCACCAACATGGCTGGTTATTGAATACGTCTATTGCTGACTCGTGTGTTAGCTGAATTGTATAGCCATAACCATTAAGCCAGGCCCACCCATAAAATGTTGTGACTTGAGTATCCTACAATTTTTAATTATATCTTTGGTGTGCAATGCGGATAGTATAGGTAGTACTAGTAGTAGAAATGATTCATACTCGTGGGGTTTTAAAACTTAAAAATATGATAACAATGCCACGCACTTAGTTGTAATTAAAAAGGAACCGATATGAATCGGTTTGGTTGTCAGATTCGCAGCGTCAGCGACAGTGCAGACTACAGTGATCTACGGCGAGTGCTCAAGGTGATAGAGGCGAAATTCATACTCTCGTCATCAAGTTGAAGATTTTATATTGGAATGTACATATGATGATAACAACTGTGATCTTAAGTAAATAAGTGTATACCATTTCCTCCTCATTCTCCATAATGTATTACAAAAAAATTGGTGCAACATGTTACTATTACGATCTTCATATCATCACCAAATCATTGCGTAACCAGACATTTGTACTGGTGGTTGCCGAGAGGTGCCGAGGGGGGAGCGAATTTGGGTCCTTCTCCACGACAATGTACAAACGGTCAGTTGGGGGGGGGGTTCTGAGCGGGGGCGCATCGCTAAAGGTATATACGAGAAATTGTGCAACTGTACATTCATATTGCCAAAAATGGGCGACGTTTTCGATCCGCAACTAAACCTTATTTTTTTAGTCTTAAGATTTTAACAGGGTACAAGGAAAATAGTAGTGTTTTCCCTATCATTACTATTTTGACCACTTCGTTAAATCGCCGAGGTCGTGCGGACAAGGTTACCTGCGATCGGACCATGTACCTAAAGTAAACCTTTATAAGACTCCTCCCTAATACTCCAATGGAAATGAGACGAGACTCGCATCATGATTATCAAGTTGGATATTTTTGTATTCGAATGTAAGGATTAGAATACAAACTATAAGTAAATGCTATAATCCGTTGGGAAATAGTTCATAAAAATGGAAAGCTTGTCAGAGCTTCTAATCCCTTAACTTTTTTTACTTAATAAGTCAGATTTTTCAGTTTTTGAAAGTGATCGCTACGGGACGTGCTACACATACCACTTTAATCCTGATCTCAGCTCTATGACAGAGTTTTCAACTGCAACCGGACAAAAATACGGTAGTTCGTACAGGAGATCGTGAACTCAATCTCAATGGCATTCTTTATTTTGAAAACCAGCGGATATGATCAAGGGACTTAACATGTTATTCCTTATGCCATTTTGCTAATTTATTTCTTAATTCATGGACCGAGCAATTCCCCGGTACCACTGAATATGGCAAAACAACACTTATTATCAGCCTCATATGAATGGCCTCCAACAAAAGTAACATGATACATTCTGGATGGCCAGGATTACACGGGGATTGTTTTTAATTGCTTCAATCATGTTGAAAAAGTATACACTTTATTGCAAATAACCATAAGGTTCCAAAAATGTATATGCTGTAATATCTGTGGCCTAAAGGTTTGGAGTTACCGATAAAACAGCAAGAAATAAATTAACGAAAGGGTGACTTTCAGTCGAAATTTAACGTTGCTTCAATCTGGATAAATTGATACACACTCATAGTAGGATCTTATCATGCTTGTAGGATTAAAATCAGAAAAAGAAGTTTGACTACTTAACCCCAACGCCCCATCTGTTTCTAGCCTATGTCCCGAATAGAATGAAGGAAGAGTGGGGAGAGGAGAAGGATAAAAGTGTGATATTTGGGTCGGTTTCGAACCGGGGATAGCACGCTAAAACACTGTGTCGGTGGCCCGGTCAGCGATTTCGTGCCCATAAATGTGTTTCTTCGTTTTGTGCTGACGCATTCCGGGGCATTTGTCACTCAGTGCTGTGGTGTTTTGTAGAATTCTGGTGTCTTAGATTTAGAGTTTGAAGCTGTTGGTTAACAAGGCAAACATGGTCAACGTCCAGTCATTATCATGGCTACGGTTTATATCTCAAACCATAACATGTTTTGGTCACATATCGCGGTAACTATGTATATAATACAATATTGGAAATTATTCCTTATTTTAATCATTAGCAAGGTTGATGTCATTTCCTACCCAATGCAGAGCGACTTTCATTTAGGACCACTGTACAAGACCAAATTGAATTTGTTTCATTCTTACCATGTGATATCTATGAAAATAGGTAGCTGTAGATAGTACAAACTATGCGTTTTTTACAACCTTATATCCGATGAACCATATGGTGTGCTTTCAACATGATTGGATCATTTTTAATGTTTTACCCCTGCTAATCCTTGATTGTTCCATACCTGGTGATAGCGCCATTTTCAGAAATGCTATCATGCATTTTTGTGTATAGTGTACTGAGGCCGGATAATAAATTGTTTTGCTACCTTAGGGTACCAAGTTGATCAATTTTCCTGAGGGCCTAAGGACTCTCTAGTTGACGCTCAAGTGTATATGGAAGGTCACTTGGTCCCAGATTTCGTTTTGCGCACTATGTTTAACGCTAATTTTTTGTTGCGCATATTGTGGTGAAAAAATAATCAAATCGCCCATGACGTTGTTATGCAATTAGAATAAATAAGCATTTTGGAGTATTTTGGTTTTGCCTCTTAAATCGTACTGAGTATTAAACTTTTTACAATTTTATTTCAGCAATGTAAATGCATATTCTCTGCTGTTATAAGCCAAATTTTGTGGAAAAAAGTGAATTTACCTGGGCTCCATGGGCGAACAATGCTGCTGGCATTGAATGGTCCCCCAGGTTAAAAGAAGAATTAATAATAAATAATAAAAGCGGAAAGGTGGATTTTTTTTTTCTTTTTTGTGGGCGGGGGAATTTTCGCCGCGACTTTTGAATCGGTACAACGATTTCATTGTTTTTCCTGCTATATGGTCGTGTTGATATACCTAATCATGAACCGGCGGACTTTTGGTACACAATTCCAACAGCAAGTTGTTTTCATGGAGGGTCCACATATGATCCCCCTTGTACACCAGAGTGAGTGCCAACATACTTTATACACTTAAGTGGGTTAAACTGGAAATTTCTAGATTACAAAACAATCATTTATCTGTTAAATTAATAATGCCCCATTTGTTTGGCTTACTTTTGCCCTTAAAACCAATTCTAACAAAATGGAAAATAATACCCCCAAAAAATACTTCACTTGAATGTTTTCTTCTTAAAATGCACTGTGGTGGTTGTTTTTTTAATACTCGCAAGGCCAACGACGTGTCACATTAGTAAATGCGTTGAAACCCCGCATAATGGGACACGGCAATGAACCGTTGATTATCCCTACTAATCACTCTGTTATTCATTTCACCTAACCTTGTTACAGGCCTTGAATTAACTTTATTTTTAGAGCAGAATAATACATCAGCTTACATGCCGTGTAAGCAGGGGTTAATCGTTTTACCGTGAATCCTCCAGACGTTCGGCCTCTTCCTGATGTAGAAAGCATTTTACTATTAGAACCAGGACCAGTGGTCATCATCTATTGGGTTAAGATTTGTACGTATGTAAACTCATTTGGCTCAAAAAAAACCACCACTCATTAAGCTCACAATGTATGTAGTATTTTAAATAAACATCACAACTGTCGGATTATTTTTCAGAAAATAAGGGTTTGATGTAAACATGTTTTATTTTTTTTGTTCTATTTGAATGTTGGTTAATTTAAGCAACACCGTGTCCAATTATGGCCCCCCCCCCCCCCTTAGGTTAGAAAACGTTTATTTGGCAGTCCAAAATCAATTCCATTTGGTAATTTTGTATAATTGTTGGTAACAATGCAAATCCCCTGTGGACATACAAACCCAAACCGCGTCCAGCGAGAACCATGCCTTGTAAATTTAGTTCATACGCGCGGCCATTAAAATCCACACGACAATACCTAGCAGACACTGTCTGATTCATATTTTGGGGAAAAAGGTATCTTTGATTCCCATGTGTACCAAGAATTCCGATCGATGGTATGCACAATACCGCTATTTTCCATTGTTCTTCTTTGATTTGAACAAAAGTCAAATTCTCCATTGACCATATCTAATATTACGCATACTCAGCCGATTAACATAAATCTCACCTTCTTTTCGGTAGAAATACCAAGAGTACAATAGATCGCCTGTACAACTTGAGCATCCCTGGAATTCAATTACAGGTGGATGTATTGTGGGCATGTAATGTGGCTCTCGTGCCCTACAACATAGCTTGCCTATTGCATAGGGTCCGATGTAATTAGGTGAATACAGTTAATGTGGTAAACCATGCCCTTTCCGATTTTTAATGGCCTTGAGTAATATGAGATCAACGTTTGTACCAAATACAATTTGCTGTGCACTGTGGTTTAACCTTTCAAAGGTCAATTGACCACTATTTTCCTTGTGGGCAATGTGGCGGATGTTTTTAATTGATATATAAGGACATCTTAAAGATAACGTAACAACATCATTTGATGGATAAATCACTGCACTTTTCCTTAATGAGGATATGAGTACATAATGCCCTGTCATTTTGAACACTTTGAGATTATAGTATTTTTAAGTTTTAAAATGCTATAGGAAACGAAAGAGCAAAAGGCGGTATCGCGATAACCCGTTAGGCATGTCTTCAGATGTTAATAAAACACTCGACATAGGTTTAGAAAATTATAATGTCTATAATCTTCGGTATAGAGTCACTCACTGATTGATATTCACTTCCTTGCTGCACTCACATTGAAGTCTAAGAGGTAGATCATGATGCAATAACATGTACAATTGAAACATTAAGTAAGTTAGGGTAAAAAAATGTTCGGTAACTGATAACTAAACTGTGTAGAATAAATGTTTTGTAAATCGATTGTAAAGGTTTACAATACCCTTTCACAGCATTATTATAATAACCCAAAAGTGTTTCGTTTATAAACGTAGCTCAGGAAACTCGACCAAGGCTTTCTGGTATTTAATGTCAGTTTTATGTCTATTTGAGCAAATTTGAGCAATCACCTTTAACTATATTCAGAGTTAAAAGTAGCTTGTTGAAAAAAAAAATCATTACCATTATTATACCCAAAAACTGAGAGAGATTTCAGTTGAGGACCCTGCTTGTGGAGTCTTTTGATAATGGGATGGTGAAGTCCAGTCGGCAATTTCTGCACCCCACTTTAGAACAATGCAAATAAGAACCCTCCTCCCCCTTTAACCAAATGGGTTTTTGCGAACTTTAAATTTTAAAAGCAGTTCAAATCAATAAACAATTGACACCATTGAGCCTACAAACAACTTTTATAAACTTACGACTTCTTTCTTGCTTAAAACCATCTTGCAATTGGTGCTATGATTTGAGAATTGTGCATTGAGAGATATGGATTATGCTATTTATTTTATCCCTGGTTGAAAAACTGTTCTTACACAGTATTTTGGCATAAAGCCATCAGTTACCTTTGTATCTTTACTTGAAGAAAATATAGGAATTTTGGAATGCAGAAATTATATTTGTTTCTTGCTGTTTTTGTTCTGGCTGCAAGCACAACACACTTGCAGAGGATTCCAAGAAAAAAACAGAATTTATTGTCTTTGTGTTTAAAAAATCTGCCTTAAATACGTTAGATCTTGGGGACACTCCATTTGCAAGTCTATGTGTTGAGAACACTGTGGTCATGTTGATTCCATTCATCAGTATGTCCAATCATTGATGCTATCTGTAATCCCCTATTCGTAACCTTTGCAATTTGTAGGCTTATCACAATTGATACTTAAAACATAAGGTACAATTATTTGGACAATTGTTCCGCATTGACTATGACCAACCTCATTACATATACGGCTCCAAATTAATTAAGGCTCAAGTGTTTGTACAATAAAGGCTGCTTGCCTATATGGAAGTTTACAAGATACACAATCATTTCATTATGTTGTAAAAGTCTTCACTGAGAATTCCGCCGGCCAGACCTTACTTTGGATGGTCCTGAATTTGTTATTATATGTTGGACAGTAATTCTCATGGCACATAGGCGAAGCTACGATCCATCTTCTGATGTTACTGATTTGTTTACCTAATACCAAGAGTAGATTTGGTGACAGATCATTCAACGCCATTGGTCCAGGCTCTGGGACAAGCTTCCCGTTAACATCAGAGAGGAACGGCCCATCAGTGTTATTTTATAATAAGCGGCTCATGAAAAATAATTCCCGATATTTAACATTTATATATAATTAGGTATGTAGAATCTATATTCTGCGGCCATTTTATTTGTATATTAAAAGAGCTGACTCAGAGATTTACCGCTGAGGGCGCTCGCACTCACTTCTAACAAATCGTGTCTTTTTTTTTTTTTTTTTTTTTTGCCAAAATCAAAATGCTTTGTTCCAATATTAATCATTGTGTGAAATAACTAAGCTAAAATTGTCCTTAATAAGACTAGAAATCACCACTTTGATAAAATTCGGTGACTATTCTTCAGTTCAAAAAACAAGGTAGATTTAGAAATCTCTGAGGTCAGATAGGTTTGGTAATATAAATAGTGTTGCCGCGATGACTCTGTAAAAACCGACGCAATGTAAATGCATATTATTAGCAGAAAATTAAACCTTGAAAACCGGTGTGCCATTGATCGTTGTAAGGGTTACCAAAATAGGTTGTGGATATGTTTTCCTTTACGCTTGGTTGAAACAAAACCAGAATTGAAGAAAAATGGAAGAAATACATGTATGAGCCTGAAAATGAACACGAAAGAACTCAGAAGAATACAGACTTTTTCTTCGGCATCGATGCGTTGGTGATTAGGGCCTAATAAGGAAAACTGGGATTAAAAGCTGTATATAAAATGTTGAATAATTTATAATAAATCTATCTATAAATTTAGAATAATTATAACAATTATAATGTTTATTTCCTGGAGTTCTTGAGATATCCATGGTAAATGCTTGTGGTGCTGGGTGTCAGGATTATTCAACTGAGTAAGCTTTAATATGGGGTGCCAGGTTTTATCCATGGTAGGACGCCCATAACATTGCCCGTTTTTTTTTGAGGACTTTTGGGGGTGGGGGTGGGAACAGTCAGGGGTTTACACCCACTCTTATCGGAAGCTGACTGCGATGTACAGTTTGAGACTCTTTGTTACACGGGACCGCGGCTTAACGTCCCATCCGAAGGACGAGATGATTATCATGATTCATTGCCACCAATTCCAAGTAACCATGTGAGGAGGGCGTGATTTCTGTATTTAATCAATAGCTCGTATACAGAATACACCAGAGTTGAGCACCCGAATAAAGTGACCCGCCCGGATTCGAAACCGGTCGAATTTTGTAAATTTTGCGCCACGGGGCAGCACCCTAACGGTTAGGCACGCTCTCCTGGATTGAAAAGCTTCTGTTGCGACCACGCATTAGATTCTTTTTGCCAATACTTAATCGAATCTTTTTATTTCTTTTGTGTGGACTGGTCTTAGGAAACAATGCTAGGCTTTGGCGGAGAGACGCTATGGGAAATGTGTGACCAGATGGCCGCGAAACAACGAATATTTATCATGAATAGGGAACGATAACTTCTACCTCTGGAGGACCCATACACAAAAAGCTGTGACGTTTAATTTCAGATTTTTTTTTTTTTTTGTATAATAGTATTAAACCAAAATAAAAAAGATACTATAAAACGCACACACTCCAAACCAAAACACCCCCCCCCCCCCCCCCAAAACGGTATTCTTACAGATTTAGATATAATTGTATGAGAATGTATGTTTTAATAATGCCTTAATTGCTTAATTGCAGGTCATGTGAGCGAGGTATGCTCTTTCGTGCCATTCGTGATAACTGTCATTGCTCGGATACAATTGAGTTAGATGTTCCGCGTGGTCAAATAACAAACACCACACAAGGTGAATAAGCAAATTCAAATTAATTTGAGCTTATGACTGAAAGTGTCCTTGGAGTTCTGTAAGTAAAGGGCGCGTTTAAATTAACGTGACATTTGCTATATTTTATTTATATTGTAAATAGAAATATTTGATATTTATAAATATTGTAAACTGTTCAATAGTCTTTGACTAGTTAAAACGGATTTATACACTGCATTATTATTTATTTATTTGATTTTTTTTTAATCATTAATGCGTAAAGGTGATGAACATGCCCATTTGAATCCATTCCTCCCCGAAGACTAAAAAAGTTCCTTATGCCCCTTTTCAATACAAAGTGTTACAAAAAGATACTGTGGTTTACAGTTCCCCCTTAAATTATTTCAGAATGTGCATTTCAAAGATGAACGGTATTTTATTTGTTCCTTGTTGTTATGCTTATCGTTTATTTGCGTTTCAAGTATACGACACAAACAAACAGGTATCATTGCTTATCAGCTTTGCTTGTTTTTATAATACCGTTGTTTTTTGATTTCCGTTAACACAGAGATAAACAACGAATGCCTCGACATACTTTAAAAATTAATTGTCCTGATCATAACGATACCAAAACGCTTAAATTGACCTACTATATTTTTAGATTTTTCAATTTTGCAATTGGGTATTTAGGCATAAAATAAATACAGAATAAGGCTATTTAAACCGACATGCTTTCGTTTTCTTTGCTATATCTCTTGTCATAAATCCCCACCTTGTAGATCTTTGTGTGCAAATGAGACGTTATCTTCATCAACTTGAAGTCCTTGATTGTAAGTGCAGTCAACAATGCACGTAAGGCGATATTTACCTTTCTTCAGAAACGATAATTACAATTTTGTTATAATTTTCTTGCTCCTTATGTTGTTCTATTAACGAAATATTGCGGCAGTGATGACGCCCGTCCTCAATAATGTAGCAACATCATCGATTACAAACATCTATCTACAGTACTTTATCTAAACTACATCCAATGTCGATTTTGGTGATTGAAATTAAACCTGTTCCATGAGAGGTCCAAGGTTCCGTTCGTGACATTTTACCCTTATGTGTGGAGCAGCTGTTCCAAATAAACCCTTACCAGTAGAGTTATTGATATAAGATAATTACTTGTTGATAAAATACGCAATTAATTGTTCTGAGATTATTGTGATTACACGTGTTTAATCAATTTTGACGTTACAAACTAAGGAAAATCTTGGCCAGCGACCAGCACCTGATATTACAGTTCCCAATATTTTTTTTTTTATTTCGACCATGTTTTCGCAATCTGATAGATTTGCTACCTAGATAGGGCTTTTGTAATATTGCTAGTATTATAGTAATTTTAAAGTTGGTCTTGTGGCGACATTAACGGAACCATAAACCTTAATGACAGAGTACTAAACCTCAGACTAAACTTTCTAGTTTGTGGAACAGACACTGTGATACAATGTTTAGCAAACACATGAGTGTTCTCGTAGATCCGTATTGTTGTGTTGTTTTGATAAGGATGAAGTAAACATTGACAACAAACACTGTCTTCGTGGACCTTGCTAAGCCATTAGTGTAATATAGTCCATTTTGAAAATTGAACATGTAATGGTAGCACCATAAACGGATTGCCTTAAGTGGCAGGTCGGTGTTATGTAAGTAGTTAACTACATGAAATATACTCTCAATTGATTCAGCGAGTCGTTTCGTACACCAAACATTATCGCAGTCTGTAGGCCCTTGATGTTTACATGGTAATTCAATATATTTTGAATTGAAATACAAACCTATTTATTTATTTATCTTTGGATAAAAGTAATGATATTCCTGTGGTGTATGATTTCTTCCAAAAAATGGTTGTTTACATTCATTCAATATGTTTGTTGTTTTTCAGAAACCATTTTTACTTAGAAATATTCACTCTATCACAGACACGCAACGAGGAATTTACATGGTATTGAACAAATCAGGTACGTTTGATTTCATTTATTGTTATAAAAGCGAAAAAGGATACATGAGCCTCATCATCCTCAACTATTTATTGAATGCCTGTAACTAAAATGCGGAAAGGGTTAATTCTACTCTTTGAGTGAGTTATTCACAGTTCATAACAAAGAGTTTACGACGATCCACATAGTCCAAGGAACATACCATTTACAATATTAATAATTGCTTAATGATATAGTATGTAAAATCGTTTCTTTTGATCATTTTTCCGCGTAGAAGAAGCAACGTTGGTACGACTGAAATCATTTGAGAAAATTAAAACTATGCGCAAAACAGGAGGAGTTCCTGCATAGAGGTAGAAGTTGTGCTACGATGCTTAGATGTATAATCGTGTAGTACCATATCATATTTATATCCGAATTTGCTTTTAAGGGGATTCTTCATATAATCTCTATTGCCGGTTGACTAGCAGTTCATGGGTTTAACATTGAAACCATTGAACATGTTTCATTGGTTAGGACGAAATAAAAAAAAAAACACTTCCGACTGGGGAAAGTTGGGTAGAACTGGCTGAGACAAGCGGTGGGTTGGGTTTTAAATTCTCCCTTAAGATTCAGATTTTGCCTGGAGATCTTCTCATGATGATTTTAAGAATACTCTTACTTTCTCTTCTACATCATAATCCAATGGCCTATTGCATACACATTAATGATACTTATACGGGTAAACCGACTCACGATTTCGACACGAACGGCGAGTGTAGAGGTAAATGCACTGGTTTCTTATGTAAAAAAGGTTTGTATGGCAGTACCCGGCATTCGAAAAGGTACTTTCTACAAACAAGTGGTTTATTTCGTCACCTAACGCCTATTTACTTTTGGGGGGCGGCAAAATTATCCGTAGATAAATATATTCAATAATTGTATTAAAAAGTGAAGGATGTGTTGAAATGTCTTTTGGCTGGAATTATACTCTAAAATTTATACTTTCCATGGTGTTTGAATATGAAGTAAAATCTGGGCCAAAGGAAATAAGCACGATCATTGTTTAATGTTTTAGTCACCCAAACAGATTCTTCGAGCTATGTCTATGCATCTGTCGCTTTCTGAATCAAACGTGTTTTTAGGCTACAGCATTATTTTTTTTTGTCATAGTTTTTTTTATTTATTGTTGCGGCATACGCTCTTCTGCAAATAAGCCAACAATTACAACAACACAACAACAACAACAAATCTCCACAATATATTTGTCATAAAAGTCTTCTGAGTTGGTTTCCCTTTGGGAAACCGCATTTTGATTAAATTCCAACATCCATTTTATTCAGTGATATTGGTGGAAACTATCGGTCTCTACATCGGCTTCTCGGTCATTACTGTTTTGGAATTCGGCGTTTTGTTTATCACCTTTATAGAATAGTGTTTAAAAGAGGTTATGAGACTAATTGAAAAGTACAATACATCATGATGGTCAAAGGTCAAACGCGTTCTGCACGTACTTATCAAACTAAATAGATATTGATATTGAATACAGTCGGTAAATTTATCGATAAATATACATGCTTTAAAAAAAACAGGGGTTTTACTCACAAACTATTACTTTTTGGATCAGTAAAATTGTACAGATTAGTTCAGAGAGGATGTTAGATGCTCATATACACGTGCAGAGTGTGATGTTTAGACTTGCATCACACGTTATGCAGAATGTAAATGTTCAGATGCGTCATACGTTATGCAAAATGTGATATCAGATTGCATCATCATACGTTACGCCAGAATAATGTCAGATTGCATAATTACGTTATGCAGAATGGTGATATCACATATTGCATATACGTTAACGCAGAATATGTCAGATTTCATTATACGCGTTTATGCAGAATATGATTGCAATTGCTCAGTTTCTTATGCAGAATATTCAGATCTGGTCTCATACTCCGTTATGCAGAATGCTGTCAAATTGGCATCATAATTGTTGTGCATAATGTGGTCATGTTCCGATTGCATCGTATACGCTTATCGCAAATAATGATGTCAGATTGCATCATATGTTGTGCAGAGTGTTGCCTTTAGATTGCATCATTATCATTTGTGCAATAGAAGGAATATTGAACAGTTGGTGTATATTTGGTATTGCCTGATTGTTTTTGGGGTTTTTTAAACTGCAAATCAATACATAAATATAATGGTAATGTGGATATATAATTGATTCGTCCAAATAACGTATCTTTTCAAGCAAGTTAAAAATTAAGGATAAAGGAGTCCTTTTGGTAATTTACAACCTCTTTTCATACTTTACTAATCATAAATCACATATAGTAAAGAGTATCCTATAGGCCTGGTCACAGTTTTCGACATAGGTCATTTGAAGATGTTGCTGTAAAAATGTTGTTTGAAGTCACGGAATGAGTTGAGGTGTTCCTAGAGAATTGTCATGAATATTTAACAATTAACTTACCATTAACATTACATGTTAAGAATGTTCTTTTTAGCCCTTAGGGGCAGATTTTAAGAGGATTTGCGTTGTGCTTTGTATGTGTGTAGGATCATATCAGTGCACGAAGAAGAATTTTCTGAGATTGTAAAAAAGTTCAAAGCTCAAAGTTCTTGTTCGCATTTCTCGCATGAGACTGTTTGCAAAATCGCCATCTATATAACAACATGTATTAATAGAATTGGCGTTAATTGTTCGCTCAATGAGACTTTAGCACTGTACAATAAGGGAAACTATATTGCATAGATGGACCCATATTCTTATAGCAATACAGTGTTTTTTTTTTTTTTTGTTGTAATAAAGTAAAGATTCATTCATAGTATGAAATAAATCCTAAACAACTAAGAAGAGAATCACACAGGCCTGATGCTGTTTAGACGATTGTTGAAGCACCAAACTAGGAGTTATGTCTAATGATCGTTAAACCTTATAGTAGCGGAATTTAAACGCATCCTTAAATCACAGTCTCTAAGACTGTTCTTTTGTATAATTTATGACCACGGTTTAGCAATATGTGTGTTTTTCTTTTTTGGGGGGGGCTATTGAGGCCTGAAGGATTTGTCTGAGTTTGTAAAAAGCCCAATGAGTATATATCCAGTACCAAATAGGATATGTATTAAGTATATTCTAAAATAGAAACCCCAATATCTAGTGACATTTTTTTGGAAAATGTAAAAATCTCTTTCATAGTTGAAATTACAATAAACAAAATATGCAAAATATCATGCAGGCCTGGTCACGTTTTGACAATTCTATGAATCTCAAGTCTTGTAATGAATGTTCTTTTGAATTATTTTAGCAACTTTTAAGAAGTTATATGTGCTGTTTATGTCTGGTAGTGTCATAGGTCCAAAATGTTGTCTGCGATTGTGAAAGAGGGTATTAGCTCAAAGCTCTTGTTCTTCCATGCATCTATAAACAATTGCAAGGATATTATTAATTTTGTCCTCATTTGCCTGTTCTTAAATCCTGAAACCAGCTTTCGAACTTCGGAAAGAATAAAACGCTTTAGGCAGTGGATTTAAAACTCTTGAATGTTTGAGACAGTCGTTATTTTCGTATTGGTGATAGCAATGGGTAATACTAATTCTATGATAAATTAAAAGAATAAAAATATAGGGCTCTACTTGCGTAATTTCATACATGTGATTGACCGGTTTCAATATAGAATAATGGTTTGTACTATATCACACAAACACACAACTAAATCACACAACCAATCAATCAAACACACAACAACACACATTTAATAGTAATTTTATACTAACATTCTTTCTTTTTTCTTGAATTTCATAGGACCCCAACTTCACTGTTTAAAGCAAACTTTTTAATTATGTATAATTCCATTTAGCTCAAGTGATTTCTATTGGCGTTGACTTTTTATATAGTTCTTTAGTAAAATATTCATTTCCCCACCCATCGGTGTGCAAATTGGTCCATGTTTTGTTCTTTTTTATTCTTATGGGGCACTGTAGTCTAGTGGATAAAGCGCCCGACACGCGCACAGCCAAAGGTGTGTGAGTATCGATCTCCCATGCCGTTGTCAATCAAATATTGTTCGCGTGACTGTGACCAACACTCTAGCATGTGTTTCTCCATTGATTGCTGAACGCATCATTATATTTAAGCCCTGACTCAAAAACCCTCTCTACAAGGGTCGTGTTTAATTTTATTCCGTGCATGGTTGTTTTATAGCCTCCATTTGTGATTGAAAATGTATTTAATTTTCTTTTCTCAATTTTAATTTGAGAAAAGATTTCTCATGGGAAATGTACTTTTGTTGTTTATGAATAAACAAGAGAGCAGAGAGGGATTTCTTTCCCAGTGCTATTTTTGAGATAAGACCATGTATTGTTTACTAGATAGATTGCACAAGATGAGAAATGAGAATTCCCAAGATGTAATTAGAAACTGAGTCAACTTGTTTATGGGCTTGGGATCAAGAACGATTGCAAGATTCGGGGATTCCCCATGAAAGTATAATATAAATGATGGCAATTCCAGATGAATTACATTTTTGTGAATCTGTTTTGACAGTGCTAATCCGCTAGATTATGTTCTGCATGTGATGATGTCAATGATACCTGTATTGTTAGAAGGGGAGTCCTAAGCTGTGAGAAAGTTAAGTACTGTGACAGAAGACTCAGGGCCACGCAGTTGTGATGCAGGAGCTATGTAGTATAGTTATAGCTAGGTTTAATCTATACAATAATGGTAGATTTGGAGCTTTACAGTACCTATTGCCAGGATTTATAATGTTTGGATGCCGGCCGGAGCTTGATAGCTACATTATCAGCTGTCGTCCTTTTAAGCCAAGAGCTTCAGTTTTTGGAATAAAACTTGGATTCCAGTTTTTTGGGCCCTATGATAGGACCATTAGCGACAGACTGATGGTGTTAGAATACCTGGATTGTATTTGCAGAATAGTAGGCTAGTTGAGGGAAAACGCCGTCGTCTTGACTGCTGACAAAATTACCTTCAAGACTCAAAATATTCCTATGGATATAACCTGGATGTTTATTGTGAACTATCCGCTTCATGTTGCAGTCTTCGCTGTGAGGACACGTTGAACTGCAACGCTTCCTGCTGTCAACTTTGGATATTTGTGGACTCTAATAAGATATCTTTAATTATTGTGGTAATTTTATTTGTAATAAATTGTTTTTTGGACATACCAAGTCCTTGAACCAGACATTAAAAATCATTCGTATTATATTATAATTAAAGATGTTACGCCCCAAGACATTAACATGATTTGTATTTCCATTTTGAGTAAGATTAAGTCATAAATTTTTTTTTTTTTTTTTAATTGATTTATTAATATTGGTAACATGATAATAAAATATACCTGTTCGTGTGCATTAACTGGTGTGGTGTAAAGCAAATAGAATTGAACCAATCAAGATCTCAGAAGAGCCAGAAAACCGGGGAAACTTCTGGAATTTACCGGCTTATTGATTTCATTAGAATGTGGCGTTCACTGAACTTTCTTCTGATCAAATAAAGGGTGGGGTTTTTTTTTTTTTTTTTTTTTTGGGTGGGGGATGCGCACTGCTTGCATAATTACCAGTCAGGATAGCTGCTATGAATCCGAATCTATGCAGATACATGTGTGGATAATAAGAGCATGTCCAGATTATGGGTAATGGACTACATTTAGCACATGACTCATATAGATAGACCAGATCCCATTCTAGTATTGTTTGAGAGATATATAAAGAAAGCTCTGTGGGAAGAGAAGATGAGTCAGAGTCTGCCATCATGCTCCAAGTTTATTAGCATAGTTCCAAGCTAGTGCCTTCCTGATACTTCCCAGTTGCAGCGACAGTAATTCGCAGTCATATATAGTCTTCTGTAGTGGACTGTCATAGGTCTCAGCTCCACAGTTTCAGTCCGATTGTGTAGCCGGGTTCGGTTTATGTATTCCGTGGTGGCCTATGAGTTAATCCCAATGATAAACAAGCTACAAAAAAGCACTGTGTTTGGACTTATATTTATGTCGACCTCCAAGCATCGGGAGTCATTAGGATCTGGTTTTTTTTTTGCTCAGTAAGGACCACTTCGTCCGTGGACACGTCCCACGTAATGTGGCATTGGAGTTTGGCGCTGGAATATTCGCCATGACCTCTTTGCAAGTTCGGCATCTTAATATGTAATCTCGCTGCGCCAGCCCGCTTCTCGGCACACACCAGGTCGTAAGGTTAGTAGTTCATAAATTACCAACTTTATTATAGATAAATCTTTGATTATTGATGACCTATTCGATGTTTGAATGAGATTTATTAACACACAATTTAAAATAAATACTTTTTTAAAATTTGTAACAAGTTCACAGGGTATTGTCTAGTTTCTTCAGGATTTGATCGTAGGTGGTTTTTTTTTGGTTGGGGGGTTTTTTTTTTTTTTTTTTTTTTTTATTTTTTGTGGTTTTGAGTTGGTTTGGGCCTTTGTCAAGTTACCGTAACAAGATCACTTGTGCACAAGGCTCATTAATTTGTATTTCTGACCTTTGACGCCTCCGATACGTCATAAACTTTACATGGGAGCGAGGACACTCTCTTATGGGACTCACTCGGTGTCTTTACTTCGGCGTAGTTCAAGTTGGAAGTTAAAGACTCGCTGTGAGGAGTGTAGCGATCTCCGTAAGCAACATTATATGGTGAGACTGGCCCATCGCTTCGAATGGAGAGATGGACACTACTTCATGTTACACAGGTCCTTCCATTTTACCTTTTACTTTTACAGGCTGTACCCAAAATGTTAAGCACTCTGGATAGGGCATTTTGCGAAAAGAAAGTACCAAATGGGTCCTTTGTTTGGTATTACTTTAAAACTTTACTTGCCATTTATTTCATTCAATCCGATGATAGAATAAAATATGCTTCTTCAAATACGAGAGTGTAAAATCAACTTAGTCCGATTTCTGGCCTTAATGCGTTTGAATGCACGACGCAACATGGATACATACACTAGACTTCAGAGCATATCATCTTTCCATCTTAACATGTTGTTATCCTATTGAAGTAAGGTTCCGAAATTCCGGTCACATGTTTTACCAGCGCTCATGATGTATCTACCACCATTGCCTCTCATAACATGAACGATGTTGGCTCTAGTGTTTGCCACTCTTGTTCATTATGGGTCCGTTTAGCATCCGCAGGTTCTTTTCCAATTTCGGCTGCTTACTATTCATGTAGGCCTACTATCAACTTTTTTTCCTTTCCGTTTGTTTGCATGTTGTTATGTTAATTTGTCTAGCAAAATCACAGGATTTCCTTGGAATTCAATATGAAACGCGTTTGATTGCTTGTTTTTGTTTGGTTTTAAGCTATTCGGTGGTAATTTTGAGAGATTTGGATAAGGTTAAGAAAGTCTTCTAATGAACATGACTGAAAGTGAACTCACTGATTAACATTTGAAAAAACACACCAAAGTTATTGATGATCATACGACAATGTTCACACATTATTGACCAGATGAAGTTCAAGGGATTGTCAATATCTTCAGTAGGTTCAATATCAATCAATACTTCATCTTACAATGAAACCAATGCAAGTTGGACCAGTCCCGATTTTGCAATCCTCCGTTTGACGAACCATATCTTTTGTGTCTAACATATCATGTAAATGAAATAAACGGCAAATACAGCTTTTTTATTTAGCTTTTAAGAGCAACCTTGAGTACTTTTAGTTTCAAAGAATCCCTTGTCCTGAGTGTTAACGTTTTTGGGAGCCTGTATTGGACAATGTTTTTTTGCTAACATATGTGCGCTATTCATGGTTCATCTTTGTTTCGTTCTGCGTTCGTCATTACCGAAGTCTGACCTTTTTTTTACTGAATGAAATTGTGCTGGCTGGCGATCCCATCTAATTTTAAACAATGCTTCAGGGGATTACACATACTTTCCGCGGACTTTTGTTCGAAAATTTCTTTTGTGTTTTAGCCCCCGGAAGTAATGATAATACACACACCACCCGCGCGCACGCACGGCTGTTTTATGCATTGTGCCTTGTGGGACCTTATTTTTTGGGACACCATAGACAAAAATACTGTTAATAAGTACCGTTTATTATTATAGTGCAAAAATGAAACCTTTGCATAGACAACTATCTTAACATGTCTTTAAGCGGTATTTACAGGAATAAAAATGGCGAGAGTAAGCTTTATTCGGAATATGTTAAATATGATGATGGGCTGTCTGACAGACCTATCATAAAATGTTCCCATAAGGCTTAAAACGTGCCCAAAGTATTGTTTTTCCGGACACACACGCACCCATAAAGCAACGCCACAATCCACCAAATTCATTCCCACAATGTCAGTTTTCTTCTCAAAATTATTACACAATGTACCTCTGTAACTCGCAGTAAACTCGCATCAAACTTAAAATACAAAAAAGGAGTATACACAACACGATTAATTGAGACTATCTTAACACACGCAGAAAAAATGTCTTTCCCCATGAATGACTATCAATATATTGAATTTAAATAAATTAAGACCATCGTATTATCAGTCCCCCAAATTATAATGTTGAATATTTAACACAAATGGAAGATTCTTATCTTTAATGTACTATGTACTACTTCGTAATTTATTATTTCCTCGCCCTGCATTTTTAACATAGTGTATTAAGACACTTTAATCAAAATGTAATTTTGTTTCTTCAACAGAATTCTGACTAAACTATAATAAATCCGCACTGTACAATACAAAAGGAGTTACCACCACTCATGTAATAGCGCCCTCAACGGAATTCAATCTATACAGGCCTAGGGCACATTGGTACAATATTTTGGAAAAACGTCACAACTAGAAAATAGATCTCAAGGCCACGCAATGAGGCAAGACTACTAACAACCGTTAACGCTTCACTAACGAGTCTCTGACTAATTCTAGTTAGTTATAAATGAGAATCCTATTCTCGAAATTGGGGTTCGTTCAAGGGTCTCAGTGGCGGCTCTAGAATTAGAAAACGGGACCAAGGACCAGTTTAAAATACTGCGAGTTATCGGCAATAGGTTTATTTTTGCAGAACTCTTTATTGAAGTAGAATTATTGTTGTCTCACGTGGAACCGTAGATACGAACTTCTAGCCTAAATACATTTGTAAAGAGGTCAGCTACAGAGGTTCAACATGTTGTTATTCGTTCCCTGCTTCCAGTCTGGAGCCGCCACCGGATCTATACGTCATGGGGTCACCAACTCTGTATACCGCAAAGTGTATATAGATCTCTTGCCAAAAGAATTACCAGCCTGCTCAAAAAAATATGGTACACCAATCGAGAGATAACTCCAGTTTACTGGCGGGCAACACAAAGATCGAGTTTGTGCCACTTTCTGGTTGAGTGCAAACGGTGAAATAATTAGTTAAACGTAAGTTATTCATATTTGAACAGATACGAAATTCTTTAAAAGGATTAACTTCATAAGAACTCTCAAAACATAGAAACATTGTGTCATGGTGGATAAGTCAGAGCAGTAAGTTTCTGTCTTTTAAGATAAGTTGATGACATTCGACATACTATTGTTTGTGTAGAAGAGAACCATGAGCGTACAGCCACCTGAGGAGAGAGTTTTTATTGGTCTTTTAGTATCTAAACGCAAATTCCGACCAACACATTGAATCCTTTGCTCCAATTTCAAATTGTTATTGACTTCAAAATTAGTAAATGCACGAAAGATAGTGCATATCTAAACACTTTTTATTGTATTTGAAAGTGTTTAATTTTGGTTGCAATTATAACATTCCTTCTGGCAATGATTTAACAGATACCAGTTTTGTAATAAATTAAAAGTTCCACACCATTGACGTGCAATACATTTTTGTATTGTTTATTATTTATAAAAGAAAAGATCTTTATCGTTTGAACTGATTATGCTGCTATTAAAACGTTTGTCGATAAAACTAGACTTTTCCTTGTACTTTAATCTGTGTTTTGTTATTCTTTTGACAAGTTGCATTCTTTTGTGGAGCTCAAGACAGCATGTATAACTAACTGTCGCGAAACAACTCTGCCCAGGCATAAGGGCACAAAATCGATTTTGGTGTGTAGGCATAACTGGATTAATCCTCTTGGATGGACAAAGCAAATGAGATGAAACAAACACCATTGGAAAGCTGGTTCTTTGTTCTTTAATATTATGCCAAGTAGCAGTGCTATTTTGAAATTTCATATTTAACCATTTTTTTTTCTGATTGTACCACTTTTTTTAGACAGGCTTATCATTAAATTTCTGCCTCAGTATGACTAGAGCAATGATTTGACCATGGAATTTTCGAGCGTTGGATATTTTGAGCCCCAGGATGACCTTGCACTTTTCAGCGCTTTAGCCTTGTAACTAAAGGTCGGAGCCCAGACAAACTATACCTTGTTTAATCCTATAATGAGACAATACATTGGTGTACATAAAGAGCACTTTTTTACTTGATTAAATTTTACCCCTGTACTTATTTTATACCCCCATTAGTTTATAAAGTTCCCACAATTCCCCAGATTTGGACCCACAGATTCAGATACTGGACCTTCAACCTAAGAAAACATCTTCAAAGCCTTCTCCCTCAAATTTCAAGAATAGGACTCCTCGTTTTTAAACCCTATATTGAAGCGATGGGCTCATTAGAATAATATAATAATAATAATAAACCAATCCAATTACATCGTAGATGCGTGAATTGTGCTGCACAATACAATGAAGCATGCAATACAATTACAGCACCAAATTGAAAAGCAACAAATTTATGTCATGATAGATATATCAATTCTTTACCACAAGGTTCCGATTTATCATTAAGGTAATGGCTATACCTATTAGTTATTCTATTGGGTCTTTATGTATTCTGCCACAATCCAGCTTCTTTTCACAAATAGAGGAGCAGCGGCTTCCAAAGTTAATGGTCAATCAAAGGCGGGCCAATCCAACGCATTCTTGTAAATTATTGTTTAATATCTTATGTATTTCATTGTTTTTAGCAAATTAATACCTTCAAAAATAAAGTCATATTTTTCCCAACAAATAACCACCAAATACCACCAAAAGTTGGGAAATTAAAATGTGTAATCCTAAAATACAGTTTTAGAATGTTGAATCCTGTATCTAATTTGCATAATAATGAAAACAGTGTTCTAGACTTTCAAATGCTGATTTTCCTCAAAATGGCCATTTCAAATTAATCCCGTATCATATCTAAACGGAAACAATGTATGAAGCGTACTTTGTAAATGAACATAGTCCTATACCTGAATTTAGTGATAAACCTAGCTATTTTCAATTTTTTTTTATTATATGAAAATTACATCTCCTTTTCCCCCCCCCCAACAAAAAACAAACTCAAAATTTTGTGCAAAAATCAACGTTTTTCTGGTTTGGGGCGCTAATAATGGTTCTAGGGGGGGGGTGAATGGTACCACATTTAAAAAAAGGCTATGTTAGATCCCAAAATTCATGTGTTTAATCTTATTTCTGGTTACCAAAAATACCAAACAATCTTTTGCTGGAAAGCAGAGTACCCCGGGAGTAAACCAACTAAAATCCAAGATGGCCGCCATTATTACTGCAAATGAGATGACCTTCCTTGGATTTTTTTTTTTTTTTTTTGGCAAGCGTCTAGTATCGCGTCACAAGTGTCAACATATTATGAAGTCTCTGGGAATTAATAAAAAATATAATTTTTATGGTAGACCATTACCTTAAAAGATACAAAAGATAAACGCCTTTTACATGAAAATTATATTTGAGATGGCACCCAGCCCAGCACACACTCCAGCTTCGAAATATCATGCAGACGCTCGTTCATACAGTGTAACACAATAGAATGGTGGCACATATCTATACCAATTTGTACTGAAAAGGTATATATAATTTTGAGCTTGATTTAAACTTAATCGAGCGCGAGCCCTGCATTTTTCCAGGGACATGGAAATTCCATTCCTAAGTCCTCTAGGACTGCAGCTGCGAAAGATCTTCTGCCATAGAGAATAGATGGTGTTCTTTTCTCTGTGGTAAAGACCTTGGAGGATGACCCTTAAGTGAACCGAGTGGTTTTTTGTAAAAGAGCACTATATATCGTGGACATATCCATTCAATGCTTATAAAGTAAGCAGCAAGGTCGTGTAAACTACTCTCAGTCTCCACTGGTAACTTGTGTACGTATCACCTCAATCCTGCGTTATATGCCGTTGTTTCTTTACAAGCGCAACCATTCCTCATAAATTGCCGTGCTTATGGATTTTTCAATGAGATTGCTGTTTACTGCGACACTAACACACTAACAATGCAATCAATATTGCAAGTTATACTCGATTCGCGTTTGATACTTCGTCCATCCTGGATTTTGGACCTATTCCAAAAGTCGCGGGGGGTCAACCTACTTACCGAGAAAGTAAAGAATTCAAATGCACGTGCCACACCGGATTATCTTAGTGAGGACACTCCGTCATTTAACTCACTCACTGCCCTAAATACAATTGCATTCATGTATTGAAACGCACTACTAAGTGCATTTCGGGCCTTAACATTGCTCACAATAACATGATTAACAGAGAAGTCCCTGCGCCTCATTGATTTTTCACCTCCGCAAAATGGTACGGGGTCACATATCAGAATGAATCGAGTATAGGCTTACTCTCTCATTCAGTCGTAAACCTCTTTGTGTAATCATAACACGGATTTTTTGCGTTGTAACCACACAGTGACCAGTGAACACCCATTAAAGGTGATCCTCAATGCTCGGACGGCATATATTAAGCGATATACCAATGAAGCGGGGTTGAGCGCTATTTGAGCTGTAACGGGTGTCATCATTTAATGCTACTCTCCACGATTGTTATCAAGAGCCAAAATGAAATCGTCTTTCGAGCACCAACCACTTTCAGTGAAAAGGAGTTATGCCTTGGGCCTGTAGGTGGTGACGTCCACCGATTGAACAATCTTCGATGCAAGTAAACAAATCCCATTCACTTGGATCGCTCCTCGCTGCTGCGCTTTCGAAGACTTAACATTATTTTCTCCTAATTTCTCAACTAAATCAGAAATATGAGCAATACAGATACAGAACTGGCTGTTAAAAAGTATCTGTAGATTTTGATGGCTCTATCCCATCCCACTCGTCCCCAGAGAAGGCGGTTCAGTCGGCACGTTATACTACTGAATTCCTTGCTTCGCATATTGCTAGCAATTTGTCCATGGTAAACAAATTGTCCCTATTTAAAGTAATTACCGCCATGTTACGCTCACGCTCGATGAGCCAAGACTTAACCGGCAACCCAATAGCAAAGCCAACAGTGAATTCATTATCAAACTAAAACGGTTCATACCCTAATGATGGACTGTTTCCCGGTCTGAGTAAAGTAGATTAAGATATTCACCGTTACTTACTAACCTCCCCCTGATAGCGCCTATACCTCCTGCAATTCCATCGGTTAGCAAAAAGAGGGTGTAACGTAACTCAATGGAAGAGCCGGGTCTTTTACGCACGCGGTAGTTTTTAACCATCACCCATGCTCCATGCATGTCTCCCTCACTAACCTCAAGGGCAGCTATTTAGTTTTCTTATTTTTTTTTTTTTTTGGCCTAGACTTTTTTCCCTCTAACCCCTCTGCCTCTTACCTGAAAAAATAATGAAAATTTTAATATTTTAAAGGCGTAACGAGATTGAGGAAGTGGCTTGGTCTAGCGGTTATCAACTTACCATCTGGATCAAAGGGGTCCCTCGGGATCGAATCTCGTGGGACCACTGCTGATTTAAATTCGGGAACATCCATTTTGGGATTGGATTGGGTATACACATATTGATTAAAACCTGAAGCCACTTTTCTCCAATGGTTCACTGTTGAAATGGGCCACATGAACCATGAAGCTTGCACTAGTTACCCATCCGTTGTGTTTCGTGTAGTGTGTTTGATGTTGCAATATGGCGCTGTTTAAGCTGCTGCCTCCAAGATGCATTGTTTTCCTGTCCTAGTAAATTATTAAGTTGTAAAGGTCTCTAGCAGTTTGTCCTACAGCCACGATTTTGAGATTAAAAAAATAACCTTAACCTTGACCGTGATTCGAACCCGGAGATCACTGTATCATGAGTCATCTGCCAACCACAAGACCCACGAGGATTGGCCGTGCCAATTCGCAATTCTAATCCTTGATACCATTTAACGGAATAAATCGCTACTGCTATTGTGGTCACGCTCAATATATGAATAGCTCCGCACTGGGGAAGGTTGCCACACCTATCTCCAGGAGCAGACTGGGTGGTCCAAATCTCACACTTGCGTGTAACAACAGCTGAACTCTGAGCTCCTGCTCGCTACTCATCGATTCATCGAAAGCGATGAAGAATTCAATGATTTTTTCCCATTTCTTGCCACAGTAGAGAGGAGCTATTTGGGGGTGTCCGTTACATTTGAAGCATTGCGCAACAAGACTTGTCCAATCGCCCTACGTCCCACGAAATTTGCCAAGTCAGAAAGGAAAGGTTAAGCGTATTTTTTGGGCGTAAAATAGCAACGATATGGTTAGTTTCTGGTTTATAAAGCGGTTATATTACACGATTATTTTTTTGAAAAGATATTTTGGCATCCTAGAGTCATAAGCTTTCCATTGGTATCGCTTAATTCATAATATATGCCAACCGAAGCAATGAGGATCTCCTTAAAGCGAAAGTTTGTGGTTTGGGGTTTTTGGCGTCTTTCAGGGGCGTTGCTCCTACGCCTTTTTGAACGCTTTTTCTTCTAAGCGAGGTGTTAAATAAAGAGCAAGACTTAGGCAAAACAAAACGTATCTTTTGGTGCCAACTACGGGTTTAAATGCTGTCCTAATATTGACGATCGATCACTTTCGCAACAATAGTGTGGATGTGCAAGACTTGATAACATCCCGATGAGACTGCAGGTAAGGTGGACATTTGTTCGATGCAATGAAGAATGGAAGGTGACACACCATCACAGCTGTTGAAAGTCCATTTAATTATGACAAACCAAAATAAAACAAAAATTATCGTCGGTCGCCGAACACCCTTTTGACAACTGACTTGGAATATCTAGTCCACTACTCATTCTTTGGAAATTTTACGAAACCTCATTGCGGGCAAATGTGATTTTTCTTTCTATGGAAGAATGGACTATAGAGGGCGGCCTATAATAACAATCATGAACCTTTGTAGGGCTATATATCAAGATTCCCGCAATGAATTTTGTCTGATTTTTGCAAAGGATGATAGCTCTTGCATGTTCCCTACTTATATCATTGTTAAAATTGTGTCGGCCCTTGTCTTAAAATTGTTCTAAAAAATAAAAGAGACAATATTGTGTGGGGTCAAACAGCGTGCAATATGTCCCAACGTCACCCAACTCAAAGAGTTCAGGGACTTCAATTACTTTGTGGTTACTGAGAATTCCTTATAAAATTCGTGATACTTAAACCTTAAAGAAAGGGTTTGAAATCGGCCTTTATGGCGTATGACAGGTACAGAACACCTCGAACGAGCACAATACCCCGGCTATTTGTCGCTCACGCAGATACTACGCTTTGGCGGCCATTCTGCCGCGCTGAGGTAATATTCGGGCGACTTAACTTGCTCCAAAAGAAAGACGTAGACCTCTCCACAACCTCGAGTACAGCATGGACACGCAACACGAAACTGATGTTCCTTCTTAGTTCGGTGATGGATAGCGGCTTCATGTACTGTCATGTTATGAACATAATCTCCGTTGCGGTAGCTTGAGGATGTTGTTTTGTGGTTTTGTTTTGCATGTCTCGGGTATAAATTTTAGGTTCTGTGCACCCTTTTGTAGGTTAATTGTAAAATAATTATGGTCGTTGCTTTCCTTTCTCACTGTGGTTGACACATGTTTCTTTGTTTTCTGTATAGAGATGTTTTGAATGTGTGCCAAACTTTGGTCTGTCGTTGCATAATTCAATGCCTGTACGTCCTATCTAGATGGTTGACTACTCCTACGGCTTGTGTTTATTTTCATTTTTTTCTTCTTGGCCAAAACATGCATTGCCAGAGACCAATCGTGCTTTTCCTAGCTTTAGAAGTTGAAAGAGAGGTACAAAACGGGGCTAATTCCAATGACAAATTTCGTGCTGTCTGAGTAAGGGGCGTTGAAGAAACTGTAGGTCAGATTCTTCCGCATCTGTTCACATATTTTCAGCATTGGCACCCGCAATTTTGAGATTTTCATGTGCCAGACAATCGTGACATATGGTAGTTGACGTTCTAATGTGTAATGAGTACGTGTTATAAACAGGCTATGGAGAATGCCGTTAGGTTTTTAAATTAAAATATAATAATAATTTTTGCAGGGGGACGGTCCTTTACCCCCTTGTTGTCTCGTAAAATGTACCAGAACGCGTGTGCAGTACTTTGGGCTAGTTCAGTCGTACATCGATAAAAAAAGTGGTGGTGAGCTTCATTGGGAGGGTATTTGGGTAGAGGAGTGCCAGCTAGTCAATCAGAAACCATCCCACCTACCCATTTGATATTATACCAATGCCTTTGCAGATACTCCTTTGTACTGATGGTCATGTACAGAATTCGAGGTTTGCCGAGTTTATTTTATTGCGTTGATTTAAGCAAGGGCTGAGGCTGGGAAACTGTTTTGCCTCTCGAAAGGTTTTTTTTTTCTTGAAAATATCGCAATCAACAAATCTGGAAACTTACTTCACGTATCTTGTTTGGAAGGTCCTTGCCAACCATTCGTTCTAGAGCCTGATTTAAAAGAAGTTTTTGGCAAAGAGCAATGAATCACCCATTTTCCTCACTGTACATATCTAAGAACTTGCCAATCAGTTTTTATTCTCCCCAAATCAATTAAGTGTAACAAGACAGACCCATTGCTTTTGCAACTTCATGTCACCAATTACAGTTTTGCTTTTATATACTCATACATCAAGAACCAAAAATTTCACTATAGTTAAGTTCTCGTTCATTCATAATGCCGGCGTAATATATCATTTTTTATATCAAAATTCCTGCAAACTAGGCTAGATTCAAAATTCGATATCATTAAAAATTGTGAGCATTTAATTTTGCTCTTGATTGAAGAGCAAAATCAAAGAGTATATGAGTATAGAAGTATAACTTTCATTTTGACAAATAAAGTAATAGAGGCTTTCTTGTTCACACATTATTGATTTTGTGTAAATAGAAACTGATGCAAGTTACTCAGATGTGTACAGTCAAAAATAATGGGTGTTTTATTCAAATTAGTCTAACTCGGGTTTTGCAAGAGCAAACTGCATTTTTTTTTTTAAATTTAGACTGTCAGGAACTACTTTTGTTAATGACATATTAGTTTACAAGGAATTCCTTACAGCATTTTTAACTATACTACACTAAAACGATTAAACTGCTTTTTAATCAACCTGTATTGGTAATTTGATCTACATGCTTATAGCTAGGGGTACGCAAACATAAAGGCACGCGGTCTCTATGTAGTATATTGATATTTATATGTCAAACACCATAATAATTGTCCATTATTCTTGATGGGAAATCTCATGTTTGTATTGTTAGTTGAGTTAAATGACAATCGTGTTAGTGATATTCTAATCGTCTTCACTTAGAGCTTATAAGCTCAATACTTTCAAATTGTATTAATGGCCATTCAGATCTCCACATCTTTTCATAATAAACATACAGCGCATCTAATAGCGTCTCGCGTTTGCATTGGTAGTTGAGTTAAATGGCAATTTAGTTTGTAAGACACTAATCGTCTTGACTTACAGGTTATAAGCTTAATAGTTTGTAAGCTTCGTCTAATTGACCGTGCAATTAACAAGGTATTTCCAATTTCGCAAATTGTATTAGTGCCATTTGCCACATCCTCTGAATATTGCTAAATATGGACATACAGATATTCTGTTGATCGCTATCTCTCTAAGAGATTGCAAGCTTTGACTAATACTTGAACTATCAACAATTATTTTTATCTTAAGAGTGCTTATTGTTTGTAAAGGGATATTGTCGTATTTATTGTATTTTTGTATCTAAATTTATGTGCTGAAAAAACACAATAAAGACTCTTACGGGCAGGTAAAAAGGGGCTCTTTGGCTTAAATGTGTAAAATTGGACGTTAATGGTTAATCGTGTTCCTGACGAAAATGGCCCTATGGCTTGATTTTCTACCAATCTTCTAAGGTTTATTTTGATACGCTGTATATGTTGGCTTCAGTTTTTATCAGGTTTTAACGCAACGGTCTAGATGCTTCCCTCGTTAATTTGAGATAGACGCAATCTATCCGTCAAGTTCTTCACTAATGTGTGATAGAGGGCAACAAACACCGGCGTCCCTATGTTGAGCAGATTTCTTCCATCTAATCTTTAAAATTCCATTATACTCTTAAACATTTTCTGTCAATTTTGAATAAAATCTGAAAAGGTTTAGGGAGCCACTTCATTTCCCCCTTCCGGAGAGATGTACCAACATGCCTAGTACGACACATGAATATCACATACATTTGAATTTGGTACCAAAATATAGCTATGGCCCTCCTCCTTTCATTGGTACCAAAATTACGTCTGAATGACGCCATAAAATTCGCATATCAGCAAAACCGTGAATTTCCATAGTACACAGAATAGGGGAAAATGCATGTTTTCACAAAAAAAGTTAGGAATATCTGATTGTAACGCGGTTTTGGCTCTACTCGATGGAAAGTAACTAGTTGCATATATTCATAGCGTTTTAGTGCTATAATAATGAAAATCACATG
>JAMKCH010010794.1:0-32068 GCA_023653785.1 Ophioderma brevispina
CACATAAAATTGTTTTGGCAACCGGGCTTTTCAAATCTGAACTCATAGCATGCAGTTGTGCTGCATAGCAGTTTTCTGTCTTGTGTCAGGGCAGGGGGTAGGACAAGATCTTCTCGATTTGGGCATTGGGGATTTCCATGCCTAAGAAAACTGATGCTCCGTGGACAAGTCTGCAACTTCAACAATTAAACTTTGCTTTAGTGCATTTCATACTCTTTCATTAGTACACAAAATTATTTTAATAAATTCATATTGTAAATGCTAACAAAACGAGAATTTATGAAATGCACACGTAACATGGACACTGTGTCCAATGTTAATCAAACAAGCATGTTTTCTATCATACCTTGGACAAGACACAGGCATATGTCTACAAACTTTGTCAATTTCTTGCACACCCAAAGGTGCATCTTACATGAAATAACTGTATCAAAAGTAGTGATACTTTTTTTGATACAGAGCCATGTCACACTTTGAGTCCCAACCTGATGGAATGACCCATATGTTAAAAAAATACATCGCGGTCTGCCGTAGTGGTTTTTAAAAAACAATGAATAATAAGGTTGATAGTAGATATGGGTGTATTGGACCCAAACCAGAAGGACTGAGCATCAGAAGGTATCAGGTTGGGAATAAATTAACATAACTGGGGATGAAATAGATCAATATGGCAGTGAAATTGCATCGTATTTGCTGGCTCTCAAAGTGGAAGACTCCCAACCTTAAAAAAAACACTCGGGACGAAATAGATTGATATGGCAGTGAGTGTTTATTACAAGATACCTACTATTACTGAACAAAAATCTTTATTTCTTCACAACCCAATGCTCAGACTTTCTGGTTTGGTAAAATACACCCATATCTACTAAGAACCTTATTTTTTTCTTCTCCTGAGTCCCCTCATTAAGATATCTTCCTTACAATTGTATTCCTCAGACCCAAGAGAGGTGGTTTGACCTATGCAGACTGTGGTGTAGACATAGCTGCAGGTAACTCCCTGGTAGATGCAATCAAGCCATTGGCTGCACAGACGGCCCGCTCCGGATGTGATGCATCGCTGGGAGGCTTTGGTGGACTATTTGATGTCAAAGCGGCAGGATACAAGGATCCCATTCTGGTTTCAGGCACTGATGGCGTAGGAACAAAGTTAAAGGTAAGCCGTGAATAGGTTTAAATTGTCTGTATTTTGTTGGTGTATAAAATTTATCAGAATAATGACCTGATCTGGAACACCCCTGAAGCACTGATAATACTGTCTACCTAGGAGACCGTGGCCTAGCGGTTAGGGTGCTTGCCTCTGGCGCAAATTTATCATCAAAATTACCGGGTTCGAATCCCGGTGGGGTCGTGGCACTTGCTGGGATTTATTCGGGTACTATCAATTCTGGATTTGATCTGTATACCAGCTATTGATTAAATACAGAATACCGCTCTCCTCCATGGTTCACTTGGAATTGGGCAAATGGATCATGAAAGCATCCCGTCCTTCGGAGGGGACGTTAAGCCGTCGGTCCTGTGTACAGAGAGTCACAACTGTACATGTACATCGCAGTCAGTGTCGAATAAGAGTAGGGTGTAAATCCCCGACTGTTCCCAATCCGCCCCAGCCTCAAATAGCGGGCCATGTTAGGAGCGTCCGTATCATGGATACACGTGGCCCCGGATCAGCACACTAGCTGAATAAATCCTGACACCACCACAAAGCCATTACCAATGACTTGTGGATACGAGCAAACAAACAAAACCAGGAGTTTTAACAACATTGGACTACTCTTCTAAACCAACATTAAGAAACGAAGAGTAAAGTACTGTTCATGCAATACCATTTTGAACAACTCACTGGCGCAAGATGGGGTGCTCGCCCCATACCCTAAGATTGACAGCACTGGCCCTGTGCTACTACTGTGCAGAGTATGCTTTTCCTATTTGGGAAGAACCCATGCCAAAAGCTTGATCCGCATCAAATGCCTCTGCTGGCTTATCACAGATGCTTCGTCCACCTCCCAACATAGAACTTTAACATCCTAACCCAGGAATTGCTCCACCAGAACATCAGTCGCATGTAGCGAGCATGCATGAAGCTCGGTCCAACATCTAAGGGAAGCCACCCCACTTCTCGACATAGACCTGCTTCAAACCACCTTAAGGGGTTTTTTACAATGAATCAGTATATCCTATTGGTGCAATTTACGGTTTATATGTAACCTTATTTTAATAGTAAATTACCAAAATCAAAAAAAAATGCCCAGAATTTGGTAATAACCTTAATTATATCACTCAACTTTGACACGAATATGCTTGACTTGTTTAAAACAACGGGCTGAGGGAGATCAGCCCATATGTGTTTTTTTTTGTGATGAAATATACTTGACTCCCTCTGTACTTTCAAGATGAGGTCCAAGTTTTGTAAAATTGAGTCCCAATTTGAGTGAAGTTCATTGGCACCAAACTTGGTTTATGGTTATTACAACAGAAACGCTCATTTGTTTGAGGTCAAAGGTCACATATATAGTCAAAGGTCCATTACAGTCAAAGTTTTATATGAGGCCATATTCACAAACTGCGACGACAGGTCACACTTGCAGTCTAAAGACCGCGATGTATTGTTTTAAAAAATCGATGTGCCCAACTTGTTGTCTAGGATATGACCTATGATGCTTTTGATGTTTTAGGACCAAGGACTATCTCTATACACTGGATTACTACACAACAATAACTGTAATATTAATGAGTGAAGCAACTGGTGGAGATACTGGTATATGCCCTTCACACAATCTCTTGTCACAATTCCTCGCAGAAACTGCATTGCATGCCTTATTAATTGCAGTTTGACTAAATTTGCCTTTTTTCTTAAACCCAACAGATTGCCAGGTCCTTGTGGGATCCCAACACTTGGCATAAACCTGGTTGCCATGTTGGGCAATTAATCCTTTCGCACGTGGCCGAGGCGCTGTATTTTCCCTGGTTACGTTTCTTGTGGCAGTTGGATTTGAGGTGGCCACATATTTGTTATCAGTGGTGGGCAGAAGGCTGTAAACAGGCTTGGCTTGCTTTAAACTACTTGGTAATATGGAAAAAAACAAGAAAACTGAGGTGGGGAAATACACATTCCAAAGGTGCTGTTCTGATTTAAGTGCATTT
Source organism: Ophioderma brevispina (assembly GCA_023653785.1). Lineage (NCBI taxonomy): Eukaryota > Metazoa > Echinodermata > Ophiuroidea > Amphilepidida > Ophiodermatidae > Ophioderma > Ophioderma brevispina. The sequence continues at coordinate 3,142 of JAMKCH010010794.1, forward strand.
GTTTAGGAAGGGGACTAGAACCTGTCCATCTTATGTGTGTCAGTGGAAAAATGTCACCTCTGTTGCACATGTTAACCTACTATGTTGAAGTCCTTCCTTAACAAAGAAATATTTCTGAAGCTAGAATTTGGCAGGAACCAAAATTACACTGCAAAATTGCCGAGCACACTTTCAAACTAATGAGCAGTTCACATTTGCCCATCTTCAGTTAAATCTTAGTCCTTTGGTCCATTGTAGAGAGGACAGAGAGTGAAAGGGAACAAGGGGGAAGAGGAGAGGAAGGGGTGAGGAAGGGGAAAGGAGGGAGAGAGGAAGGGGTGAGGGAAGAAATAGAGGAGTAGGAAAGAGGAGAAAGGGCGAAAAATGGAGGGGATTGGAGAGGAGATTAGGGAGCCATTTTATCTGTGCTTGTAGTAAAGAAGTCCACCAGTTATTTTTGCTTGGAATTTTATTTCAGTTGGTGAGACAGCGGGATGCCAAGGCATGAGTCCCCCGTTGATTGACTGAATTAGCCGGATTTTTCTGTTGGTCCTTTTGAATTAACTGTATGCATTTCCCACCAGACCCTCCTGTTCTTAACGAGACCTCGGCTCCAGTGAGATGTTTGTGATTTGTTTAAGCCTCGTCTGGTATCCATAGCAAATTGGCTACAGCTTGGTGATGGTATTAGTACAGAGGGCCAAGGGCTGAATTACAAGTCTGAATGTCCATTTGCTCCTGGGAAATATTAGGTATAGACATTCACTATGAGTTCACACTATGCTCATCCACAAGGACAACAGTTTTTCAGTGGGTTGTACTTGTTACTCCATTTGACATGAACTGCCCTTGTGTTATCTGGGTATCAAATATCAATAACCCAAGACCAGGGGTGTATTTTCAAAATACATTGAGTTAATGAAGCTCTACTGAACTGTGCCCAAGGGAATTGAGATATACTAGCTCATAGTGATTCATGATGTTTCGAGGTTTTATCATGCTTTTTGCTGTTATATGCAGGTTGAAGCCTTCTCTGCGGCGGCCACTGTTAAATCACATCACCTGTTGTGGGCTAATGATTCAACAACTTAGTCCCCAAATCTTTTTTAAAACACCACATGAACATCTTGAAGACCCACCCTCAAATCTAGGCGGCTGAGCTACTCACAGAGGACTTTCCTTATGGCGAAGCACAAAAGTTGGTATCCTGCAGCTGAACGCTGAGGGTCTCATCACCCATGCTAATCGTGGACATCATCTTACATCTTCCTCTCAGGAGAACGGAGTGAATATCAGCCTCCTCCAAGCAACTCACTGCGAATCTGAAGAGAAGCTGCAACATCGAAGTTTGACCTTATTGTGCTTCATTCCGCACAACAGGCATGGGATCGCTCTCTATTTGCAGCAGGCATACAAGTGAGATCAACCCTGCAATCTTCTGATTCGCCGATCCCGTGGATAAAATTTGAAGTCAATTGGAACCAAACTCACACCAACACTCGATAAGCCCCACCAGCTGAGGCAGACCTTCAACAACTCCCTCCAGTAGTTTCAGCAGATCGGAGCTCCTTCGTCTGCGTAGATTTCAACTGTAGAATACAGCATGGTATACGCCATACCTGGACAAATGGCAAAGCGGCTCTGAAATGGATTTAAGCCCAAGACCTCCAACTTCTGTTTGATAGTAATGTTCCACCTATCTTCTTATTCTACTCAAGTGGACATGGACCTGTCCCGACCTGTCCAACAATCACCAGCGACATCCGATCCCGCTCCTCCAGAACGTTCCTCCCTAGATTTCCTAGATCAGGTCATTGCCCTGTCCTGGTCGCCGGTGACGTCAAGGTCACGATCTCCAGCCTCTACAGACAGAGATGGAATGCAGGAAAGCGAACTGGTCCAAGTTCAAACAACTCACCCGACTTTCTCCACTCGGCCAGACCCGGCTTCATCTAACATCAACGATGCATATTCTGACTTCTGCGCCATGCCTCCACCAAGCAGCTAAGTGTTCCCTCCAAGAAGGCAGAAGAATCCCACCACCCCGTTGGGACAAGGGATGCCGACGAGTTATACAAAGGATGTAATACCAATGCGCTACCGACGAGAACAGCAAGGGTAACAATGCTCCTGGAGTGCTTGGCCAAAAGAGCCGCACCAGATGGGAGTGGAGTAGCCACTATCAAACTTTACCCACTCAGGCCGCAAGGCGTGGAACACCATCAACAAGCTCACCGGCGTAGCGTCCAGCTAAGCAGTGTACGTCTATGCAAAACCTAATCGCTTCGTACTTGTTCAACAATGGAAAGTGGCAAGACACACTCCACCGCGCAAGCCCCACTCTCGTGCTGTTAATGAAGACATTAAACAGCTTCTACAAACCATCCCACATTCAAGCCCCATGTCCCAACAATTCACCTACGATGAGATCACCGAAGCAATTACAGTTCTCAAGAATGGGAAAGCTCTGGCCAATGACAACATCCCGACAGAATCTTGACGAATATGGCAACCGAAAGCTGTGCTGATGGCTCCAAACTCCTCCTTTCTATTGCATGGTGGAACATCAAAACTATTCCTCCAGATGGAAAGACTCAACGGGCATTGCAATCCTGAATGAAGCCCAAGAAACCAGAAATGACCCCAAGAGTTACAGGCCCATCTCGTAATATCTCACATCTAGAAGCTGCTGAGAGCGACTGATAATCGGCAGGATCAATTATACGGTCGAGGCAAATTACCCCGCACCCAAGCTGGATTCGAAGAAGGTTAACTCAACAACTGACCAGCTAGCAAGACTAGCTAATGACATCGAAACAGCTTTCCAGAAGAAGCAAAAGTTTGGAGCAATCTTCATGACCTAACTGGCCGGACGATACAGTATGGCACGCGGCCTCTCCTCAAGCTACTCAAAGCGTTCACCTGATGTCAAGTTGTCAAGTTCATTTGATGCTCATTCCCAAGAAAGATTCTTTTGCTGAGAAATCAAAATGGCAACGCAGTAGTAAGCGCAAACTTCGGAATGGTGTCCACAAGGTTCTGTCTTGGCACACAGTATTATCAACATCTACGTCTCAGATATGCCAAATGGAGATGTTCGCAGTACTCCTACGAAGACGACACGGCACTGAAAATATGCTTGCGGAATCCCTTGAGCCTTAGAAACGTGCTGCAGAAAGCACCTAATCATCTGTAAGCCAATTCTTCAACGATGGCACTTGAAACCTCAGCCCAACCCCAAGACCGTAAGCTTGTTTTCACTGGCAAATCAAGCGCAAAAACGAGAACTAAACATCACTCTAGATGGAGAAAAACTGTCACATCGACCCAACACCGAAGTACCTGGCATCACAAATGGACCGCCGCCTTACTTTCAATCAACCCACACCATGGCAGTCGCTGCCAAGACGCCAACAGTCTCGTGGTCAACATCCTCACAAGGCGCTCAGGAATTGGATGGGGTGCATCCTTTGAACCTTACATAAATCAACTGTTGCCTTGGAATACTACATGCTGAATACGCTGCACCAGTTGGAGTCACAGCGTACATGCACACAAGATTGATGTCGTCTGAATGATGCAATGAGATGTCAGTGGTTGCATTTGGCAACGCTGTAGCATCCTGTAGAAATACCCCCAATTCTGTCTGGCATAGCCCTGCAATCTAGGAGAACCTTCAGACGATAAAGCTCGCCAAGAAAGGTGACGAACTGGTAGGTAATCCAACCACCAACACCCTTTGGGATCAGAGATTGCCACGGAATCACTTTGCTACCCAATCCATGACACTGCAGTCACCAGTATCCCTATCGATCACTTGGATCAAAGACAGATGGTTTGAGCAATGGTCATCCTCTACTTTGAAACCTAAAGCAGTTTGTGAAGCCAATATAGCAAGCCAAAAGGCTGTGACCTTGAAGGCAAAGCATGGGGTCAACACAACTAACCTCCTATTACTCAACGACTCAGAAATGGCGTTGGTAGTACAAAGAACTTCCTTCACCAAGATCGGAGTAGAACCATCACCAACTGCGATTGTGGAGAGTTACAAACCATTAGCCACATCATCGATGACTGTGAGGTCTATAGTCCCCAAGAGGAATTCAGGCCTGATCAACCTGGATGATGAACTATCAGCTGTAAAGACGAGCTTCCACTGTGCATTTTGAGAACTTGCACGAACGAACGAACGCTGTTATATATCATACATCATAACCAGTGTCATTACATTGCAAGCGAAGAAGCTAATTTTTCAAATTTAAAAAAAAAAAAATGATAGTTATTAAAAAAAATCATAGATATTTCCAGGCATACTTACTGAGCCTTGTTACAGAGGTTTGGCCAACATTTTGAAATAGTATATCTTAGAGTATACACCTATATACCACATTGCAATATTGATGCTTAATCATTAAAACGTCAGTATTTTGTGTCTATCTTCACAAATAAATGGATGAAATTTCAGGACAACAATCTGACAGATTTGGCCTTTTATCGATATAAAAGTTGATGCTGCTTCTGGGTAAGTTGGGGGGAGAGCGAAGATGATTGGAACAAGCACCTTTGATTTGTTGTAATTCTACTTTCTACTACTTTTAATGATTTAGTTGGAAAAAAGCTATCTTTATTTATGCAACAAAAGACATCTTTTAAGGGGAGTGAGAGTGATCTCTCCCCTAAAGGTATCCTTAAGTGTATTGTAGGAGAGTGATTTGTAACTCCTCTTAGAAGATCATTTTTTGATGTACATTGCAGTGGTAAATGTTCTTAATTTCTCCCCTGAATACTCTCCTTAATTTGACATGGAGAGCTTTAAGGAGAGCACTACCTCTTTTTAAAAAGACAATGTCTGTGTTTTGTAGCCTATTAATCTGAAAATAGAGGAAAAGCAATATATTTCCATATGATTAAAATCCAGGAGTAACTTAAAGGCTGATTCAGAGATTTACGAGGAGGGTACCCTCAATTTTCAAACAAATTGTTTTTTTGCATATACATAATACTTATCCATACACTAATTACTGTATAAAACAGCTAAGCTGAAATCGAAGTCCTTCATAGAGAAAATCACAAGTTTGTTATGCAGATCTGGAATTTTGTTATACACATATAGCACTGTTATACTATATATAAATGTTTACTGCATTAAAACAAAAAATCTGATTTATCTTAAACTTTGGAATTGAGCATTTTAGGTGACTATCTTTAGTTCTAGTTGACTATTTTTAATTAATATACAAAAAACATTTTGAAATCTCTGAGTCGGCCTTTAAAACAAATTTATTATAGAATTTTGTGTTAATCTCTTCATGACTGTTCACAGGTGAAGAATTGCTAATACCAACCAAGATATACTCCAAAAGTCTCTTGCCAGCAATAAACTCAGGCAAAGTCAAAGCCTATGCACACATCACAGGTGGTGGCCTGATAGAGAACATCCCTAGAATACTTCCAAAAGACCTGGCTGTCCAATTAAATGCCAGCAATTGGACTATACCACCAGTGTTTGGGTGGGTTTCATGTTGTGGAGGAGTTGGTGAGGAAGAAATGGCAAGGACTTTTAATTGTGGTATAGGGGCTACACTGATAGTGAAGGAATCTGAGGCAGATAATGTGATAGCGGCTGTTATGGCACTGGGAGAGATGGCTTGGTGTATTGGAACGGTAGTTGAGAAATCACAAGTTCCAGGTAAGTAATGTTTTATTTGTATGCAGTGGTAGTGATATATTGTAAAGCAACCTTATCCGCAAAATTTTTCTCTGTATGTGTGTTAAGTTTCTCTTTTTCGGTTTAGATAAAAATTTAAAGACACTGTATACAGTACCCCACTTTGCAAATTGTTTTGCATTTTGTAGGCCAGCTTCATATTATATAACAATAATAATGTCGGATGGCTATTTTTGGGTGATATGAGAGTATACCACTCGTCGTGAAAATATTTTCGATAATTTCATGACTTGTGTGGTATATTCTCATCACCCTCAAAGCCATCCAGTTATAAGATAAAGGTAAGTACAAAGAAATAATATAATGTAATTATGGCATCAAATTGAGAGCAGGACAACTTTCAAAATCAGAAGGGGACATGGGTCAGAATGTTGGGAAAGTGTTGAAATTTAAGAGAAATTTAATCGGTGGTTTGCAAACATTGACCACTCTCTGAATACAAAAGTGACCTGTGGTGATTTATTTAATCCAGTTTCTTTGGCCCTCTACTTTAGGATCTAGAATTAGTGTTAGGGTTTAGGGTAAGGGATTAGTGTATGGATTTAAGGTTATTAAACTTAGGTCAGAAAATTTAGTGGATGAAAGGAAATTGGACAAAAGGATGATAAACCAGTCAATATAGTGCTCATCATGCAATCTATCAACATTTAGGCAGATTTTTAGACGATATCAAGTTTATTAAACCCATCCGCCATTATTTGTGATTTTTCATTTTTTGTCACAGGCCCTGAGCAAGTATCCATACAAGGACTGGCTCGGGCATTAGAAAAAAACAAATCTCAAACCAGTGGAATTCAGCAACCACTGGCAAATGGCTCAGCCAGAATGAGAGTGGCTGTTCTTATATCGGGCACAGGTATGTATAAAGCCAGTAAGCCATGTTCGCAATTATTATGCATCTGATGTGCAATACTGCAGTGCGAGTTGCGCATACCGCCCAACACTGCACAATACGCAAAAATATTGGGCAACACATCAAGCAAATACCTTTTTATTAGTTTGGAAGCAATTTTAAAACTATTTAATTTTTATCAAGTCAGCCGCTTCTTGAAAATACGCCCATCGCACAAGAAAATTATCAGGCTCGTCTTTGACTCGCCCGATTTTTGATCTAGGCTCGGGTGATATTTTCTGTTATCAACCTCAGCCATCCTATATTATATAAATACCCTTCCTGATTATTAGTCCTACAGTAGGCCCATATGACCTCTCATAAGAGTCCACACGAAATGTTTTGGATGATTTCTATGCATATGACCCATTTGACTTTTTTACTTCTGGTTACTTAAGGAATAATATGAGCTATATTACATTAAATTTAGAGAAGTTAAAAAAGTTGACCCACAGTAACTTTACCCCTCTCCCAGGGCCACACACAGCAGCGGGTCTCCGGCAGACATTCATATTTGCAAAAGTTATATTTTCTCTGAATTTTCCCGTGTTCAGTTATTGGTATCTCGTTCGTTTGAGCAAACCTGGGCTGCTGCTCTACAGGGCTCAAGCTCAACCTTTGGTGTGTGGGGCGGGCACTTAGAAAATATGCAAAATTATTGCAGAAAATCAGCTGATTAAAATTTTGCCAAGAGTAGGGCAGAACAAGATAAATGTTATGTTACAAGTCTCTGGACACAATATGCATGATTGTTTTCTCCCCAATCGTGATGAGGCACCCGAGACTGTTAAACTTGCTGGTGTAGAGGAGTGTTGACGGTGCTGGGCTAATCTAATAATACAAGCGGTTGCCTTCTGGGTTGTAAATAGAATTCAATGGTTACATCTTTTACTCCGATTGAGTCGTACTCATACCAATTCACATGTAAGCATATCACAAAACCCTGGATATCACAAGAGATGATCAAACTCATACGAAAGAGGGAAAAAACATGACAGGGCAACGAAAAGGGAGCCGAAAATGTGGAGCGATTAGAAAAATACAGAAAGGTTCAGGTGAATCAAGTCACCCACCAGCTGAGACAAGCAAAGGCGGCTATATGCAGACTTCTGTTACTAGTATAATAAGGGGTGAGTTTGAAAATGAATATACAGTTATATTACAGTTGTGAAAAGAAAAAATTTCGTAATTAGAATTTCATTAATTTGAGAGTACTGACAAGCACCAGTAAAGCACATCATGCACAAACTTTCCCAAAAATAAATAACACATAATTTGATTTCCTTTCATAAGTTTTATTTGTTTTGTTAATTGAGTCAATTAATTTTCATCCCAATTGTCAATCTGGGGTTATAGGTCATTAATTATTTTAGTTTGTTTTGTGACTAAAAGATATTCCTTTCATGCCCTCATTCATCAAAGGCACAATTTCCAACTAACACTTAAGTGCCAACGGAGGGTGCATGGTAAAACAACCGCATATTTTACCCCTCGGCCATTGTGAATGATCAGGGGTATTGTCCTGACCTTGTCTGTAGGTTGTGTATTTATGTGTCTAGATTTGATTACAAACTTTGTTTTGGTAGAGACGACCAGTCTTCTTAAGGGGACTGCAGAGAGTGATCGTGCCTACAGCTCTCTTAAGTGCCATTTGATGCTCATCTGGAAGCTCTCCTTTCGTGAGTAGTAGGAGAGTGATTTGTAACTCCTTTGGAAGAGGTACATTTTTGATGTACCTTGCAGTGTAAATGTTCTTAATTCTCCCTTGAATATAATCCTTAATTGTTGACTGAGAGCTTTTATTAGAAACAATGACCTCTTTTTAAAAGGTGATGTCTGTAGAGAGAGAGAGGAGAGGATGCATTGAGTTATTATGTTGGTAGATGACCCCCACAGACAAAGGGGGTTCATTGTAGTTCAATGGAGAATGATCGTTGACATGCATGCGTTAGTTTCGACCACCACCAATGCTCCAGGAGAAGGGCCCTCCCTCAAAACCTCAAATGGCAGTAATTCATTTTCTATCTTTTTAGGACTTAGAATTTTTCCTCTAACCTGAGGACAAACAAGGAATGAAAAGTGGATGAGTCAGTTAAAAAAGACTCGTATTTGTCCCTTTTCCGGCTTTCTTTGCTTTTAGTTTATACAACATTATATACCCCGGTAGTACTAAGGATTCGAACCCAAGCACTGTATCATGAGGTCAGCTACATAAACCACAAGACCAGCGAGGGAGTGGTGTGCAAGATTTGCAATTTAAGCCTGATAAACAATTAATCAGAATAAATGCGATGTTATTGTGGTCAAGCACTAATATATGGAAAGCTTGCGCTGAACGGTTGCCGCAAACCTGCTCCAGTTGCATGAGTGGTGGTCAAATCTCACACTGCCTTTGGACATAGCATTTCTGGATCATGCGGGTCAAATTTGGTAACCAAAGGTGACACAACTACAACCCATTATATTGTTGGCTGAAAATTTCACCCATTGCTAGAGTTGTCTTTAACAAAAATGTATTGAGTACCCCTGGCATTATGTGGGCCAAGTTCTGGGAAAAATTAACTTGTTATTCAGAATGCTACAGTGCTCTAATTTGAGTTGATTCTTCTTTTGTTGTGAACAGGCACCAATATGCAAGCTTTAATTGACCACACACAGGACCCAGCTAAATGTAGCCAGGCCGAGATAGCACTAGTCATATCCAACATACCTGGTGTACAAGGCCTAGAAAGGGCTGAGAAAGCTGGCATACCTACTAAGGTAAGAACACAGCTGTTTGAAAGTCTCATTTTTTTGACAAAACTAGAAAAAAAAAATTATCGTCGGCAACACACTTTTGACAACTGATTTGTAATATTTAGTCTACTTAACTACATTCTGTGTAAATTTTATGAAATTCCATTGCAGGCAAATATGATTTTTCTTAAAATCTAGTTTTACACGTCTTTCTATAGAGATTGGACATATAGAGGGCGCTATAAACTACCAATCATCACCTTTGTATATGGCAATGGATTGTCTGATGATAGATCTTCTACCTACTTATAACCAGTTGTCAAAAATTGTGTCTCCACTGCTTAAAATTGTTCTAAAAATAAGAGACCGTTTGTATGGGTTTCAAACAGCTTGAGAAACAACCAGGGTTAAGTGTCAGCCAGGCCGAGATTAGCACTAGCATATCCAACAGACCTGGTGTACAAGGCCTAGAAAGGGCTGAGAAAGCTGGCATATCTACTAAGGTAAGAACCCAGGGGTTAAATGGACCAGGCAGAGATAGAACTAGTCATATCCAACAACCTGGTGTACACGGCCTAGAAAGGATGAGAAAAGCTGGCCATACTACTAAGGTAAGAACAAACACAGGGTGTAAGTGTAGCCAGGCCGAGATAGCACTGTCATATCCAACATACCTGGTGTACAAGGCCTGGAAAGGGCTGAGAAAGCTGCATACTACTAAGGTAAGAAACACAGGGTTAAGTGTAGCCAGGCCGAGATAGCACTAGTCATATCCAACATACCTGGTGTACAAGGTCTAGAAAGGGCTGAGAAAGCTGGCATATCTACGAAGAGTTAAGAAACACAGGGTTAAGTGTAGCCAGGCCGAGATAGCACTAGTCATATCCAACATACCTGGTGTACAAGGTCTAGAAAGGGCTGAGAAAGCTGGCATACATAGAAGGTAAGAAAAACAGGGTTAATGTGGAGCCAGGCCGAGATAGCAATAGTCATATCCAACATATATGGTGTACAAGCCTAGACAAGGGCTGAGACAGCGGCATATCTAATAAGGTAAGAAACCACAGGGTAGTGTAGGCCAGGCCGAGATAGCCTAGTCATAATCCAACATCTGGTGACAAGGTCTAGAAAGGCTGCGGCAAAGGCTGGCATACCTACTAAGGTAAGAAACACAGGGTTAAATGTAGCAGGCAAAATAGCTCTGGTTCATATCCAATCATACCTGGTGTTACAAAGGCCTGGAAAGGGATGAGAAATGCAAGCTTGTAATCAGAAACAAGGGGGTGGGTGGTCAGGATTTAAAAGTCTGCATTTTGGCTCAAAATTATTGCAAACCCTTGGACAATTTGCCACTCTTTTACAGCACATTCCTACCCCTCCCAAAACCACCCAAAAAAAAAAAAAAAAGTAGGGAATAGGCCAGGGGTGAGCATTGCCACAATTCTTTGTCAGCACATATATTGCACTAAAACTAAGCTTTCTTTCTTAGCATGGTCAGTCTGTTGAGCCCAAGCCCAACTATTGTTAGTTCTTTAGGGGATCCCTATTAAACCTAAGTAGTAATTACACACTGAATTACCACTATTCCACACCACAAGATTCATGAAAGATTTCATTAAATATGAACTAAATTCCTCATTAAAGGTGCACTCGTATCCAGTTGTTGGCGATGAATCCACGACTGGCCCCCATCAAATGTAAGATTCGGGATATAAAAAAATTTTTCAACTCAAACAATATTTTTCTTGCAAAAAAAAAAACACAAGTTAGGGTAAGACATAAAAAAAAAACATTGTATTGGACATATAGGTAGGGCAGCTTTTGTCTAACCTGATTGTGTTCAGGAGGAGAATTCTAATCAAAGTTGGACCAAAGAGTAATTAAGATGGTGTCGTAAGCATCAGTTGGTCATGTTGGTGTTGCGTACAGCGGTCAAGCATTTGGAGTCAAGCAGGTGGTAGCGCTGCATGGTAAACAGTAAGGGGTCCAGTGGAAGATAATTGGACCCCTGAACCCCACCTTTAGTCTGAAAACAAGGGGGCCAAAACCAGAAAACAAGGGGTCCCAATGTGATTAAATTGAGTGGTACAAAAGGTTGGTTCTCGAAAACCATGGAATAACTAATAGCTCCACGTAATGATCAGAAGTGTACTAATTCAGTCACTCCATTAATGAATGGCAGTTGGGCGGGAGTCATCTTTTAAAATGTGTTAATTCACCTTCAACAAAAAAGGCACTATCTAAATTGTCACTCAAATCTCCCAAATATCTGAACAAAACAAAAATACTAAAAGGGAACTAGGTGCAAACAGAAACACTGCAAAGCAAAGACCAAACAGGGCAACAGAATGACTAACTTGTATCCAAGACCAGTTTCACTAAATTAATAAATGCTACAAAGCTTTTTTGAAGTTTTATTTTTCAAAGTGTGCACTTTCTCACCTTTGCACCAAAGTTCCAAAACATTTTTGAGGGCAACATACACACAAAGGCTTCACCAGGCTGTCCATGTACTACATTCTGTCTTAGCTAACCTAGAAAATACATCGCCAAGAACAAATGTTTTACTTTGAGACATTACTCAAAAAATTGCCAATATAATCAAACAGAAAAACCGATTCGCTACAAACAAATGACAGGGTTTGATTTTTGAAAGCTTTAAAAGGAGACAATTTTGAGGAAAGTTTTCGCATCATAAATAACTTTATGTCCGGTCGGCCATTTTGGACTCCCTAGAGGGCAATGATTGCATACTCCTTAGTATGTCAAGAATGTGTTTCAGAATGGTTTGCCGTTTGCGATTGGTTGAGTGTCATTTATGAAATTTTGGTCAGGCCAAAGAATTTTTTTGATTGGCTACCCCGTTCATCGGCAACATCAAAGACAGAACCTGTGATGGATATCTAGGCAGGCTACGGCAAAGAGAAATCAGCTTGAGACAAACTTACGCTTGAAAAATCTTGAGGTTTGTGAATCGGTACACATTTTTATCTCTGAAGAAGTGTAATAAATTTGGGAGGTTTTCAATTCCAACATAGTAACACGGACGTGTGTGGTTTGCCTGCGTCAAGTTGAAATTTTTTGGACCCCCAAACCCCCTCTAATTGTGAAATTCAGTGCGTCCATAATTAGCTAATTTTCCAAAATCGGCGTCCTGGACGCAGAAACGCAGAAAAACACGACCCCAGGAGTCAAGGTGTAAACTAGGCTGCAAATGTTAATTTACTCTCATTTGAAAGTTAAAGCCTAATTACAATGCATGATCAATAAAGTGGGTGAGACTATACTCTGTCAGAATTGTTCAGAGTTACTTACCATGTCAGTAAAACATTTGGAATGCTTCTTGTACTTTACCTCCAGAGGATGTTTTCAGAAAGCCCCACAATCCCATGTAGAACTAGTTAATCACCAGTGTGCAACTGTCATTTGCAATCCCATTGAATTGTGTACAAGATAAGTTGTTTTAAATCTGCTTTATCTCTGCCAGAAGTCAGTCGATGGTACAATGAAAAACCTCTGGGGATAACAGAAGTGTTGCGTCCTTCGGGATAGCAATATTTAACACGCATTTAAGAACTTCATACACACAATGCAGTCGTACTTTTGTGCACATATTTGTAGGATGTCATTATGTAAATTTCCACATACATGGTAGTCATAACATTCAGTCCATATACATAGTAACGTGGTACATCATCTATGAAGTCCTCTTTCCTCTAGTAAATCTTGGCCTTATATAGGCCTATGCTAATTAGTTGCTCAACTTTTACATGAGTGAGACTTGTTATTACATCAAGTTACATTTGAGTAGACCTTGGCTAGTGTTCAATTAGAGAGGCCAGGCAGAGCTCACATAACATTAGAGCAGTGAAGGGCATGTTGAGCAATTAACCAGCCACCCAATGTGACAATGAGTACCAGTCAACTCAGCATCAAGGTGAGGGCTATCTCCAAAACAATTAGAAGAGATCTATGTTAATTACTCAACAGGTGTATGATCAGCATTATTACATAGAGTGGTTGAATGAAGGTTGCTCATCTAATTGGTGTTTCAAAGCAATTAGGGTAGCTGAGTGTAAACATTGAGTGTCTTATGTCACAACTGTGTTACTAGGTTCTGCAGAACTATATGAGTTGTAATCATGACACTTATAATTACGAGGCTCTTATTGATTTTGGTGGGGTCACAACAATAGGCATAATAGGCATCAACTTGTTTTCCTAATCGACTGATGTCCACTGGTCCTTGAAAATAACAACTCAAATAGTCATCATAAATTCAAATTTACTGTTAAAATCTATGTGCTGTGCAAGTGACCGTTACGTGACCCTGGTATCTACACTGGGTTAACCACAAAGCATGCATTGTATGATGGGACGTTCTGAAATCATCCTCTGCTTTACCCGAGAATTGATGAAATCATCCTCTGCTTTACCTGAGAATTGATGAGAATAGTAATGTGCTTGTTGGTGGGTTATGTATTGCATATTGTAAAATTCTAAATATTTTTTTTACTCACTAACAGGTAATTTCGCACAAGGGTCTAAAGCGAGTGACCTTTGACCTGAAGGTAAACGATGCCTTGGAAGATGCTGGTATTAAATTTGTCTGTCTGGCAGGGTTCATGCGTATACTGAGCGCCGAGTTTGTCAACAAGTGGCGAGGGCGCCTCATCAATATCCACCCGTCGTTACTACCGTCTTTCAAGGGTATGAATGCCCACAAACTGGTGCTGGAAGCTGGTGTCAGGTTGACTGGATGTAGTGTACATTATGTGGTGGTAAGTTTACAATTGTTGTCAAGATGTGAAGTGTACATTATGGCTGGTATTCTGAAAGGGAGTTTAACTTTAGACCTGGGTTTAAACAAGGGTTAGTCCTACATGAGTCATAGCTGTTTGATAGTCTCATTTATTATGACAAAAGCAGAATAAAAAAAATTCATCTCCCCCGACAAACCACTTTTGACAACGGAGTTGGAGTATTTAGTCTATTACTACATCAGTGTAAATGTTCAATAAATTTCAAAGAAATAAAAAATTATAATTTTTCTTTAAAAACTTGTTTTTTCCCCCGCCTTTCTATAAGAATGGGGACATATAGGTCGCTATAACTTACAGTCATGATCTTTAGTTATAGGCCTAAATGGCAAGATTCCACATGGAATTTGTCTGATTTTTGCGAGATAATAGCTCTTGCAATGTCCCTATTTCCTATATCAGTGTGACAACTTTTGGTCGCACCGATCTCTCCCTTAAAAAATTGTTCTAAAATACGAGACAATTTGCACGGGGTCAAACAGTTGTGGAGTGGACCTATTTACCTTCAACATACTGTGAAAGTTAAATGTAACAGGTGAGAAAATTCCTCATGGATGGGCTGGAATGGCTCATCCATGAGGAATTTTCTCACCTGTTACAGCACATTTTTATTGAGTATGTTGGAAGGAAAAAGGTCCACTCTTGTAGGACTAACCCTGGTTTAAACCCGGGACTAAAGTTAGGCTCCCTTTCAAAATACCAGGCTATATTTTTGTGGGCCGCCAGCTATAGCTGGCAGGACCACTTAGCAATCCGTTGTGCGTGTGTATGTGTGGATGTGTTTTTTGGATGTGTGTGTCACAAATTGTTAAGTTTTTTTTAAATTGACCTCAATTGAAAAGTTTAACTTCAATTGGAACCAAACTTCTGTCATAGGTGCACAATGGGATCCGTCATATGTTGATGAGGTCAAAGGTCATGTTGAAAGGTCAAAGGTCATGTGAGGTCAAGTTGAAAAATGGGCTAAAAATGTAAAATTCATCTAAATTGAAAACTTGAAGTTCAATTGGAACCAAACTTTTGTCATAGGTGCACCATGCGATCCCTCATATGTTGATGAGATCAAAGGTCACGTGCCAGGGTCAAAGGTCATGGGGCGGCCCACAGCTTATATTCTTTGAATATAGCGAGCGCGAAAGCCGAGAACCGCGAAATTCTAGTTTTATTTTGGCTAAGTTAGTGTTATTTCTTTGCATATCCACAGACCACAGGTCATTGGTAATGGCTTGTGGTGATGTCAGGATTTGTTCAGCTGGGTAAACTGATCCGGGGGTTGCATATATCCATGATACAGACGTTCCCAACATGACCCGCTTTGAGGCTGGGGGAAGATTGGGAACAGTCGGGGGGTTTTCACCCTACTCTTAGTCAAACCTGGCTGCGATGTACATGTACAGTTGTGAGTTGTGACTCTGTACATGGGACCGACAACATACCCTCTGTAGGACGGGATGCTTTCATGATTCATTTTCCAAATGAACCATGGAGGAGAGCGGTATTCTGTTTTAATTCAAGAGCTGGTATACAGATTAAATCCAGAATTGAGTACCTGGATAAATCCCAGCAAGTAACCCCACCAGGATTCAACCCAGGAAATTTGCGCCATAGGCAAGCACCCTAACCACTAGACCACACTCTCCCAAGAGTTAACAGCAGAACTAGCATCTTGGCTCTTGAAAATTGAGAGCCGTGAAATGGCTGTCACAGAAAATTCATACACGCCTTCACCTTATTAAAGTGTTGTGTCTGTGCCAGCCATATCCCATTATGTTATATAGTATTGTGAATTTTAAATAGTGCATGATCAGACCAGATGTTTCTAATTCATTTTTATGGTTAATTATAAATAATTCATTTTTTCCATACGAAAGCACTCCATATATGGTTTATCCTTTAAGTTACAAGGATTGAATCAATTCCTGTTTTTTTTTTCATCGTAGGAGGAAGTTGATGCAGGAGCCATATTGGTTCAGGAGTCAGTTCCTGTCTACCCCGGCGACACAGAAAAAATCCTGCAAGAAAGAGTGAAGACGGCAGAACACAGGGCCTATCCACAAGCCCTAGAGCTGGTTGCTAGGGGAGATGCTAGAATGGGGGATGATGGGAAAGTTGTGTGGAAGATACCAGAGGAGAAGTGATAAGCTGTTTAATTTATTGTGTAAAAGAAAATAAGACAATTTATTTTCAGATATGTTTTATTTTGCTGAATTATTTGGAGATCTTTAGCTGAAGTGGATGTTATATTTAGTTTATTTATTCCAAAACAAAAAGTTGGTTGTGACGAAGTCCGATGTATGACAATTTACATCATGTTCAAGGAATTTTGACCTTTAATAACATGTAGCTAGCATTAAATACTGTGTCAATTCTATTTTTCATCTACAAAACTTAGTTTTCTAGAATGGTCATTTCTGGTGAATGCACATCATTTACAGAAATATTTCCTTCTCCAAAGCAAAAGGTGTAATATTTGAAAGTTTAAAACATTCTTAAACCTTTGTTGAAATGATAAATTCAAGGTCTTATTGACTCTGCAGATTGAGTTGTTGCCTCAGTGTATATTATCACATTCCAAACACATTTGGGCAGCTGATGCGAGTTGTTCACGTTTCCAATAATTTGGATAAAAAAGGTCAAGTTGTATTGCATTGCCACCTTTGAACCGCTTCAACCCATGGTTCAATATGGATTCCAAATCTTTTGTTTGGCCTGTTATAACATTTATAGCTCACCTGGACTAACCTTTGTGGATATGTGATGTGGAGTAATAACCTCAGTGTGAAATTTCGTAGTTTGAATATGAACTGTTTATATATCATGAATATGTGATCATTATGTGCATTATGGTAATCAGCATCAACCGAATTGGAAATGCATCAAAAGGAAATGAAAAATCATTCAAATAACTGATTTATGTTTCTCTTAAAGGTACTACTCTATGTTTCATGAATCAATCACCAGGGTGCAGACTGTCATTTGCACTTCAAATCCCTTGAATTAATGTGGGAAAAGAAATGGTGTTTTAAATCTGCGCTATCCTGCGAGCTAGAAGTCAGTCGATTGTTCTATGAAAAACTACCTCTGTGGATAACAGACTTGATGCACATTAACTTGTTTTCCTAATTGACTGATGGTCATGAGGACCTCTTGAAAATAACAACTACATATCCTCTCATAATTCCAATTTACTGTTAGAAAACTATGTGCGTGGCAGTGACTGTTAACTTGACCCTGGTGTCTACACTGGGTTAACCACAATGCATGCTTTGTATGCTGACATTTCTGAACGTCATCCTCTGAACCCACCCTGTATGACTACTTAATGTTTGAAATAAATAAAGGTTGCAATTTTGAAAATTTATTGGTACTAACTCCTTGATATGAAACTTTTTTTTAGAAATCTGTTTTCATCATTAAAATGATGTCATTTCCTAACCGTTGCTAAGAGTACTAAATTTTAAATATTTCACCGCTTACATCCGTTATGCAAATATTGACTACTTGGAGAACTAGTAGTGAAAATGATCAAAACAATACAAATTGTATATGTAAATATACCGTTCTGATCTTTCCGACCTAACACCTATATATGATTTCTAGATCGCTGCGTTCTTGCCAACCCAACATCCAGGCTAACTCCGTTGAAGATTGCGGTCTATAATATGGAGGTCGCTGGTTCTAATAATCTCGGCCAAGTGTCAGGTCATGGGTGTTTTGTCAACACTTGTGTGCTCTGGCTATCTCTAAGGAAAATTAATCAACTTTCATCCTTTGCTACCTGGAGAACAGTAGTTGAAATTTTCAATCCCAAATAATTGTA
The DNA here is from genome assembly GCA_023653785.1 of Ophioderma brevispina. Classification (NCBI taxonomy): domain Eukaryota; kingdom Metazoa; phylum Echinodermata; class Ophiuroidea; order Amphilepidida; family Ophiodermatidae; genus Ophioderma; species Ophioderma brevispina. Next base: position 21,117 of record JAMKCH010010794.1, read on the forward strand.
TATTGTCTGGCAAAGGTGAACATGTGAGGAATTTTAAACGCTAAATGATATGACTGTGATTTTTTTCTTCTTTTCTGTTTTCCTTCACTTGGTCCTCTCGTCTTCTTGCAAACGAAACAAAAACTGTCGCGTTTTCCATCGTTACACTTCAGAGCAATGTGACTGAAACACAAGTACCTAAAAGTACACAAACGTTGAACGCAGTCACAACATTATTGATCTTTGTTTATTCTGTACTGGGGACCCCGCATTCAGCTGTTTAGTGTTGATTTTGCAACGCTATCTATCCGCTTTTTGGTCTATTTGTCGGAGTCGGCATGACAACATTTGCTCAAGTACTCATTTTTATGGTATGTTTGTTCTTACATTAAAGTATTAATATGGAATTGTACATGCTATATGCTTTGATATATAAGTCGTTAAAAAAGCATTTCTACATTTTTTATTTAATTCTCTCTCTCGCACTGTCGCTTGTCTACTATCCTCTTTAACACGGTACCTTCAATTTTTTAGGAGTCTCGGGTCCCCAAATGCAATGGTTTATAATCAGTGTAATCAAAGATATTAGGCATTTATTATAAAGAAGCTTTATTACAGACATGGTATTAGGCATGTATTCAGGATAATTTTAGTTTCATGCTTATGTTGTGTTTACTTGTGACCCCCACACCATTATATTAAACTAAGGTACTTAGTGGCAATTGTTATGTTGATTTATGAGTACAATGGAACAAGATCAAATGAACAATAATAACTCTCAGGCCCACAACCAAGCGAGGGGCAATGGGATGAAGCCCAAGAAAAACCTACAAAGAGCTAAAAAAAAGGGGGGTAGATTTTTGCGAGCGAAGCCAGCAAAAAAAATCTGGAGTTTTTATGACGTTTTGGTAAAGTCATTTTGCTAAATTTTCCCCCTTTGCAATTTTTGGGAGAAGTCCCTTTTGAAAAAAATGCCCCTCCCCTAAAAAATTCCTGCTTACAGGCCATAGGCGAGCAGATTAGGGTGGTATTTTTGGCGGAGGTGGCAAGTCGCGTACTACAAGCTAATTTTGGTATTTTTGGAAAGTATGGCTGCTGACAACATCATACACCAAAATTACCCAGAATCCCTTTGGGGGAACATATTGCATAACACAAGAGGGCGCTAGCCAAAATGGCCGCCAATGTGCGTTGAATGACTACTTACTGATTAAAATGGTCCAATTTGAGCTTTATTTGTAAAGTAATTGATTAGGCAGTGGTGAAATGTCACATATACTACAAGCTAATATTGGTAGTTTTGGAAAGTGGGCATGCTGACAACATCTCAAACCAAAATTACCCAGAATCCCTTTGGGCCCACATATTCTATCTATCTATGTCGACCGCGGTCGGAAGCCATGATGAATTTCCTCCAAAGCAGTCTGTCAAGCATGAGTTTGTGTAGTTTTGTTCAATGCCAGCATCCTGAGCAAGAAGTACAGGGTATGTCAGCCTTGGTCTTCCCCGTGCACGTGTTCCTTGGGTGGGCTTCCAGAACACAAGACGTGAGACTGGTTCGTCTAGCCGTCTAGCACAATGAGCAGCAAAATTCAGGCGTCGACCTCTCACTATTTCAGACAGTTCGGGTAAAGGTAAAAGGTAAAGGTAAAGGGGACGGACCTGTGTACTACAGGAATGGAGTGCCCATCTCTCTTTCGAAGCGATTGGGCCAGACTCCACCATTATAATGTTGCTGTAGGGGGCTCGCTACACCTCCTCTACAGCGAGTCTGTTACCTTCCCGACATTGTATAATGCCGGTACCCATTTATACACCTGGGTAGAGAGGAGTAATTGAGGTAAATCGCCTTACTCAAGGGCGAAACACATTGGCCCCAGCGGGGCTCGAACCCACAACCTTTGGCATGCGGGCCGAGCGCTGATCCACTGGACCACATGTGCCCTCCTCTGGTAGGGTGATCTCTCCAGTTGAGGTTTTGTACCATCATTAAAAGTCTGGTATAGCATCCATCTAGCCTGGCCTCAAGGTGTTCTGTGAGTGTCCATCCTTCTGCTCCATAGAGTAGAATACTTTCAACAACTGCACGAAAGAAGCTCATCTTTAGCATGTCTGGTAAGTTGGATTTCATGGCGTCTTAAGGACTGCCATTCTGTGTGTTTGGGTATCGTCTCAATACTGCGTTCTTAAATAACCACGATTTGAACACTTGTATTAATTTTGATAATTGGCACTACTGTTTGATTAACACATGATCACTTGCAGCAGCATAACGCTAGAGGGTGCTTGCCAAAATGGCTGCCAATGTGCATTGAATGATTTCTTACTGATTAAAATGGTCCAACTTGAGCTTGTTTTTGTAAAGTATTAATTAATTGTGCGATGGTGACATATCACTACAAGCTAATGATAATGGTGTTTGGGGAAAGTATGAATCCCAGACAACATCACAAACCAAATTACCCAGAATCCCGAATTCCTACTTATTCTAATGACCTCTTCAACGTGGCTACATTTTGTGATCTGGTATATAATTTCATGATTGCATATTAAAGTCAAAATTGAACATTTTTTTTTCGAAGTTTGCATATTATGTGATTTTTTAAATTGTACTTATTAGATTAACAGTAATCACTTACAGTAAACATGACACAAGGGAGCGCTTACTAAAGGTTCTCCCCAATAGCAGGGGGGACACCAAAGTTAATGCACTAAATTTGAGCAAAGTTATGTTGGGTGCTGTAGAAACATATTAGGCAATATCCGCTAAAAGTTCGTTTTGGGAGTGGACATTTTCGTTAAACCAGGTATCGACAAGTGTGAAAATCGGCACAGAGAGAAAAGTCATTTAAGGGGGGACTTAATTATCAGCGCTCACCAGATGAGCACGACTATAGTGTATCCACCTCTCACTTTGCGAGGAGAAATGCACTGCGCTCCGATAGCTACGCCTACGCGACCTTTTGACAGTTTCCCACTGGTAGTCTCAGGCGGTGGATGAAAGAAGGTAAGGGGAGGTAGGCACCAGCGCTAGCGTATCCCTCGCTCGCACTGAGGAGAGACTCACCTAGAGCTCGATTGCACTCACTTCTACCGGCACACAGTGCCTGCATTAGCAACATCCCCTCTTCGTACCAGAACGTCTATGAGATAAACTTCTGGAAAGTGGTGCGGAGATCCATCTATAGTGTCCGGATATCACGATGACAAGGGTCTGTAAAATGCCCCGAGGGGAATGTGATGCGGCGTACGGGGTACATCATGCACCGAACCCGAGGCCGACAAACGACAGTGAGTTTCGCGATGTGCGTACGGCTGGTCGAGGCGGCAACCCAGCGGCTAACTGTGCCCTTCGCTGCTGGACCATTATGGAGGGGCAGTGGAGATGAAAAGCTGTCTCTGAGCCCTTCGGTCGCTTGAGGTACATTTAGTGCCCGGAACGGGCCACAGGTTTCTCCGACTGTCCCTAAGCTAAGGCCAGTCCGCGGAGAAACACTGGTGTGTGTGAAAGACAGGGGTCTGATTCTTAGCGAGAAAAACCCCGCTCGTGGGAGGAAGGACACGCCATCCTTCAACCACCGCAAGTGAGCCTCTTCAATGGACAAGGCATGTATTTCGGAACTCATCCGCCCGGAGGCGACTGCTGCCACAAGAAAGTGCTGTCTTTCCTAGTAAATCCAGGAGACTGCCCTCTCCAGTACCGAATTCCCCAACGCTAATGACTGGAGCAACGTAGCGGCAGATTCCCACCTCCGGGACAAGTGAGCGAACCGGGAGAGAGCGAAAACATGCCCCTCAGCAGATTCATGAGGAGTGGGGCTATTGATAACTAACTTACTGTGTCATAATCTGGAGTCCCGACGGAGTTCCCAATCGCGGTGCATTAAGCACCTGACTGTTTGGACACCAAAACAATCATGAGGAGATTTTTGTTAAGGAAATCCCACGTCTGCCTACAGACGCAAACAGCGATCAATTCTCGCTGGCGCACCATAGAAAAACCCGGCGGAGTCGAGAAACGTAAAATTTCTCTAGTTGACTATATCCGCCTTGCCGTGAGCAGCGAGCGCGGCAGCCAGTTCAGAAAGTCCTGCCTGAGTGTACTCTTGGCGGAAATACGCCAGATAGTCAGGTTGAGAGCACGGGTGGTACGCTCTGGGGACTGACGTGTCCGCTAAAGGAAACCGCTTATCAGATCCCTCGCTCTGAGGAGCAGAATGGGTCCCCACTAGAAGCCGTAGGAACCACAACTGAGCCGGCCACATGGAGGCCACCAACAGGACCAGGCAATTGTCGGACCGAGCTACCTTCTCGAGGACTCTCGTATCATCGCAATGGGGGGGGGGTGGTATCAGCGCATATGCTGATCCCTGACCAATCGCCCCTTTCATCCAGACCCACGGCTGTGGGATCTTGACTCCATGAGTATACACTGAAAGCGGTAATTCACGGTAATAGTGCAACTAGTCCACGGGGGATGTTTGTAGCCTCTGGAATATTGAGCGGCAAACTGCCGGCGCGCAGGCAGGTGCCATTTCAACTGACACCCCCTTAACTTCAATGGCCGCCTCTGACATTGCATGCCCTTCCGGGACTTGAGGGCGTCCGCTAGAATAGAAAAAAACGGGTTCTCCACTCCCGGCACATGGGACGCTATCAGGCAGGGTAGCATGGGTCCAATTATGGCCTGACCGTAAAAGGAGTATGGACATAATTTTTCTCCTGAAAATGATAGATAAGGGTGGGTAGAATAAGAATCTGCCGGGTGCCACCCGGGAATCCTTGAGCCTATTGAGAAATCCAAGATGGCGTCGCCATAAATGATATTATTATTCAACCTATATTATAAAATATGGAGTTACTTAGATATACTATCGGACCCAATGAACAAAGGCATTGCATTATAACTTGAGTCATACTCCAAATTCAAATGGAAGCCAAATATAAAATTTTAAAATATACCATTATAACAGCAAATACCTGCCGATAAAAAAATTAAAATTGAAGCACTTAGATTATGTTGTTTAGACAAATCAAATGATTCTCGTATTACTTTGAAAGTTGTTGTACATGACGTCATCAATATGGCAGGCAAAAAACGTGAATATCTTAAAAAAATACTTGACCAAAGGTTAGACATTACCTTCAAGTATAAAGTATTGTGTCAACGAAACAATTAGAATGTACCTAGGATCTATAATAACCAAGTGATCCCAGGTAATCCGGATAAATAAAAAGGGGGTCAAAGTCAATTATAGAAATTATGCAATATATGTGAAATGAAAAAAATGTAATGCTATGGTATTTTTGACAACTTTGCCACATATTAGATGAGTTCGAATTTGCGCGCATTTAAAACAAAATTGAATGTATGTTGTACATTGGTTAGCGATCAAAGGTACATTTCTAATGTCATTGACACATGATTTCGATTTGAAGGCTGTTAATACTTATAAATTGTGCCAAGTATTTTTTGGAAGAAGTTCACGTTTTGGGCTCTATCATTGATTGACGTCATTGTACAATTTTAAAAGTTATCAGAAATTAACATTTAATTGGTCTAGGCAACCATAACCCTAAGTACTTCGTCTATGGTGTTCGCAGGTAAGGGTATTTGCTGGTATATGGCATATTTAAAATTATGGGATTTGGCTTCCATTTTGAATTGAAGTATGACTTAAGTTACAAGTGCCATTACACTTGTTAATGGCTCCTATAGGATATCTAGTAACTCCATAGTTGATAATATGAGGGCTTGAATAGATAATTATCATTTATGGCGACGCCCATCTTGGATTCTCAAAATGCTCAAGGATGCCCAGGTGGCACCCGGAGAATTCTTATTCTAACACCCTAAAAAAAATCTATCATTGGCCAGCAAAAATTAAAATGTTGTCCATACTCAACTTTACGGTTCACATAGAAGGTTCTACCTGACTACATTAAGGCAGTGTCCCGTTGCCTGCACCACTCTAGGAACCTGACTATCTCCTTGCAGAGACTGGGGCTCCTTGCCCCCTCCTTGTTGAGGTAGGTCACTCCCGTCATTGTTGTTGCATCGACCAAGATCACCGTCTTCTGGGTTCAGAGCGAGCCAGTGATTTGACAGTGCTAGGAAGTTTGCCCACAGCTCGAGCACTTCAGTAACTGTGATAGCAACTGAAAAGTGCAGCCATTTTGGACCCCAGAATGAACTAAAACATTAAGGAGGATGACTCAATTATATAAAAATGAATTCTGTGACCCCAAAAACCTATATTCTTAAAAATCCCAAAAAAAGTCATTCTCCATATCTATTTCAAGAAGATGAGATGTACAGATAATTTTATGTATGGCAGCAAATTGGCAGCCATTTTTGGTGGCCATTTTGGAATTTCTGAAGAAAATCATCAATTGGATTTCGATTTTAACAAAAAAACTGGATTCTTGACCTCAAAAAATTAAAACAACATAAAATCTCATCCTATGTCTTTCGAAGCTGATGAGATAGCTAATTATATATAAAATGGCTGCCATGGGGATTTTGATGTGAGTTAAAAGAACAGGACTGGAATGATATACCAAAAAAGAAAAAGAATAGTGGCCTTGTGACGGGTTAATTAAATGGTTTTCCACAAGGATCCTCGGGGTAATTTTGGTTGTCTGTGTGGGATTAGCTTGTAGTAGGGTGACATTTTACCAATTCAACCTGGCAGTACAGTGTAAAGATCAGTTCATGCACAGTGGCGGCCATTTGGCAGCACCTCTAGTGGTGTGCTATTGTAATGGATAAAGTGTTGGTATTAAAAATAGTAGTGCTACTTATTTCAAATTTTTGATAAGAGAATACAAAAAAAAAGTATCAAATCGCGATTATAAGACTGCAGTATTAAAGCGATAATGCAAAACACGCAGAATGACGGTCATTTTGGAATATGTTGCCCCAAAGGGATTCGGGGTAATTTTTGTATGTGATGTTGTCAGCAGAATCCCTGCTTTACAAAAAAATATCAACAGTAGCTACAAAGCCATGCCGTTCCACCACCGCTCTATCAATTACTTGAAAAAAAAACGGCGTATATGGACAATTTTAAAGTAAGTAGTCTTTCAACTAGCATTGGCGGCCATTTTCGCAAGCGCCCTCTAGTGTCATGACTATTGCAAGTGATCAACATGTAATTATATAGTAGTGCTACTTATCAAACATTGATGATAGAATCTGAAAAAGTATTTTCAAATCGCGATTTATGTAAGAACGCAGTATTAAAAGGATCAAACACACAGAATGACGGCCATTTGAATATGTGGCCTCAAAGGGATCCTGGGAGTAATTTTTGGTTGTGATGGTGCAGGCATCCCTGACTTTCTAAAAAATTACCACTGACCTCTACAACATGGATAGCGGGTCAGAGTCGCCGATTGAAACATCAGGAAGTTGGTTTTGGACCTTTACAATATGGCGAGTAAACATTGCATACACCTTGTCAAAACAATTAGAACATATGTGTGGAATGTGTGCAGCAGAAGTGTATCATTGGTTTCCGCCATTATTGTAGAGGTACCAAAGCAACTTCCTGTTGTTTCACTCCGGCGACCATCACTGTGCGGGCAGCCCGCATCCAGTGTAGCGGTCAGTGAAAAAATACCAACATCAGCTGTAGTATATGCGGTTTACCACGCTCCATCAAGTACTGGAAAAACGCAGCTTAAAATGGACAATTTTAATCAATAAATAGTCGTTCAACGCAATTGGCGGCCCATTTTGAAAGCGCCCTCTAGTGGTCATGCTATTGTAAGTGATCATGTGTTAATATAAAGTAGTGCTACTTATCAAATTGATGAAAAATAGTTAAAGGATTCAAAATAGCAATTATTTAAGAACGGCCAGTATTAAAAACAATATACAAAACACACAGAATGGCGGCCAGGCATTTGAAGACGCCATTACAACAATGTTCCCCCAAAGGGATTCTGGGGTAATTTTGAGTTTAAGATGGCGGTTGTCAGCACCCATACTTTCCAAAAAATACCAAAATAGCTTGTAGTACGCGGCATTGCCACCTCCGACTATTTTTTAGAGCAATTTTTGACCATAAGCTGCTCAACTACCAGATAACTCCAAAAATAAGTATCAGTAGCTTCCACAATGCTACATTGCATTGGACGAAAATGCCCTGGGTTTGTGTCTGTATTGCTAAAGTTTGTCTCGCATCATTCCCCCTTGGCAGGCTTGGCCGGCATTGTCTGTATTGCTCTAAGATAGCAACAGTTTACACATAATATTCACGAGTCGTTTGTTGGAACTAATTTAAGGTGCAACGAGAGAGATTTGAGGAACCCAAATATTTGTCTAATAGTTAATTCATTATAGATTAGACATTCAATGATGTCTTACCTTGTTATTTTCGCTACAGAAATGCCTTAAAAGAGAAAAAGGACGATTTGAAAAATTTGTTTATATTTCAATGTAAAACATAGGTGAATTTCGTATTTGCTCCTATCCGAATTAGAAATTTCACAATTTTGTACCAAAGAAACATTTTCGCAGGTAAGCCTTCAGAGCTTTAACCAGCAAGGCATAAATCAGTACTTTCGATTTTTTTAGGGACACCTGATATGTGAAATCTCTCGTTGCACTTTTAACAATAACCCGGTAAAATGCTTGTCAAGTGTATGTTGGCAATCATTGATTTTTGTAATCAAACCGTATAATTGGGTGGGTTTTGTAATTCTCGCATTTTGCAATACGGTGCGCTGCCAGCGGTTATCCTTGCCAGGCCAAGGGTCGACACCGCCGTCCAACTTCCATTGGATTAACACTCAAGTAGTGTTATTATGTTTAAAACAGGGCAACTTGGGACTAATCAAAAGACTATTAATCAAAAGAAATCAAAGGGTTTACTTATTGTAAATAACCGTTTTAGTGTGCATTCGCATGCAACCAACCATTATATAAACGCGGGCTCTGGATGTCGACTTTTTTCCCATGATGTATCGGGGAAATATCGCCTCTCCGAGGCAGTTGTTGGCGGTGCACTGCATTGCAAAATGGGTGAAATTGCTTGATTGACAAGGGTACAACTTCATCCAAGTAAATTGTATATCAGGCTCAGTTTGAAAAATGGTGCTGCATATACTCGTGTATGAAGGTAAACCATGCTATGTGAACAAATCGTGCAGCTTGTCTCATTGCAAGTGTATATGAACATTCTTTCATAAAAAGCTGTTTTGTAGTATTTATTTTTTCTCATGGAGTAATGGATCCTGAATTATCTGTCAAACTTGTTTGCTAAATGTCTAGAAATAAAAGGTTCAAAAACTAAAAATGTCTTGTGTTGTTGCTATCTACTGCATTATGATACAGATTTGGGGGTAACTTAGACTCCCTTTATTCATGTCAAATGTTGGTCAATTCATAGTGGCGTAGCGAGGCTGTCGATTCAGAGTGCGCAAAATTCATAAGTCGTTCCGGGGATCTGCTCCAATTAAGTCTGACGTTGACAAAATGCGCGAATTTTGCCCAAATTTAGGCCGAAATTGGTCAAAATTATCCGAAGAGGGATTAAAATGCATATTTTGGTCCATATCGTCCCGCTTTTTCGGGTCGGTACACTACTGATTTCATATCATAAAGCTTTGCTATTCCCCCTTCAACACCCCGCCCCACATCACATGGTGTGGAGGGATGAAGCTTTCATCAAAAATTTGCATAATTTGCTAACATGACATATCTGAAAAATACTGTTTCCCAGAAGATGGAAACATTTTTTTAGGTCAGGTTTAGTCTAAACCTAACCAAAAATGTTTTTACTTTTGCAAGATTGTTTTTTTTTTGGGGAAAAATAAAGTTCGGTCACGTGCGACTTCCCGAAGATTGGCCCAAATGCCCTAAACTATATAAACTTCGAAGTACAAAGTAAATTAAAGGCTGACTCAGAGATTTCCCGATGAGGGCGCCCTCAATTTTCAAACAAATTGTGTTTTTGCATTTACGTAATGCTTGTCCATATACTAATCACTGTGTGGAATAGCTAAGCTCAAATCGAAGTTCTACATATAGAAAATCACATCTTTGTTTAAAAATTCTGGATCCGGAAATTTTGTAATACACGGTATCCTATGGCATTGTTATATACACATAAATATTTATTACATCAGAAAGAAAACTCTGATCCATCTCAAACTTTGGAATTGAGCATTCTAGGTGACTATCTTTAGTTCTAGTTGACTATTTTAATTAATGTATTAAAAAATTATGTTCAGAAATCTGAGTCAGACTTTAATTGATGCGCTGCGCAGCATTATCACGCCTTGCTACAAAACGCGCTCTACACTCTTAGGCACAGTCTAAATTGGGTGCGTTGAAGACAGCGCATGATGTAAGAACAAAACAAATCTCTTGCACTGATACACAAAATACTGGTCATATAAGTCGACAAATACCAGGCATTCCTTGTGAAACTGGTGTGGGAGTTTGTACTTCGAGGTTTACAGAGCATGGACATACTCGTGCTTTTGGACGATATTCCTAATAATTAGAAAATCTGATCACTGCAAAAAAGTGAGCATTATTTTTCTGGTTAGATCTAGCAGCAATTTCCCACTAACCCAAGTAGTCTAGCAGATTTCATGGGTTCCCATGCACCCCCTTAAACTAAATTCTAACATGGTTTTTCAAATCTCTAGGACATTTCTAGGAGAATTTAAATGTTGCCAAAATAAAATATCCCACAGGGTCTGTTTGGCAGCCATCTTGAATCTAAAGAAATCGGTTGGTTCGATTTAGTTGAAAGGTATCTTAAATTTGTCTCATAAGGAATCAGAAAATATAATTTGGCAATTTTTTATATTTAGTACCCAGTGAAAATATGATAAAGGTCATTGTACAGGGAGCCAAATTTTCATATAAACGATTTCATAATTAGAATCAGCATATGCGATTGCAATTTAATATCGGAGCTGGACATACCAAATTTCTGTAATTCATTGAAATT